>JAUTBS010228874.1:0-11484 GCA_032361285.1 Aequorea victoria
AAGATGTGCAAATATTTATCTAGGGACAAAAACAAGTCAGTTAATTCTATCGGAAAGATGTACGACTCAACCTAAAGTTGGTTGGGACCAGCTATTCCATCCAAATTGGGGTACATTCGAATAGTCATATAAGTCATCGGGCGCAGGGCCTAATGTGTAACCTGATTCGGGCAGACCGAAAGGAAGTCCCGCCCTTCTCAGGAAACGTCAATACGTAACCTAAGATGAAGTTAATTAAACATACTCAAAAACTCCTAGGAAGATGTGTAAACATTTGTCTAGGGACAAAAATAAGTCAGTTAATTCCCTTGGAAATATGTACGACTCAACCTAAAGTTGGTTGCGACCAACTATTCCAGCCAAATTGGGGTACGTTCGGATCGTCATGTAAGTCGTCGAGCGTAGGGCCCAATGTGTAACCTAATTCGGGCATACAGAAGGGAAGCCCCGCCCTTCTCGGGAAACATTAATACGTAACCCAGGATGGAGTTAATTAAAAATACTCAAAAACCCCTAGGAAGATATGCAAACATTTGTCTAGGGACAAAAACAAGTCAGTTAATTCCCTCGAGCATATGTACGACTCAACCTAAAGTTGGTCGGGACCAGCTATTGTTGCCAAATTGGGGCACATTCGGATCGTTAGGTAAGTCGTCGAGCGTAGGGCCCAATGTGTAACCTAATTCGGGGAGACCAAAGGAAAGCCCCACCCTTCTCGAGAAGCGTCAATATGTAACCCAAGATAGAGTTAATTAAAAATACCTAAAAACTCCCTAGGAAGATGTGCAAACATTTATCTAGGGAAAAAAATAAGTCAGTTAATTTCCTCGAAAATACGTACGACTCAACCTAAAGTTGGTCGGGACCCGCTATTCCAGCCAAATTTGGGCACATTCGGATCGTCATGTAAGTTGTCGAGCGCAGGGCCCAATGTGTAACCTAATTTGGGCAGACCGAAGGGAAACCCCGCCCTTCTCGGGAAACGTCAATACATAACCCAAGTGGTAGTTAATTAAAATGTACCCCAAAATACCAAAAATAAAAATCCTCTTAGAAAAATGTAAAAACGTTAATCTAGAGACAAATAATAATGATTCTCCCCTCGGAAAGCATTGAAATATAACCTAAGTTGGTCGGGATGAAGGAAAATCTACCCAACTCGAGAAGTGTTGACACGCGACTTAAGTTTGAATTAATCTTAAAAAAAAAAAAAGTTCCCCTCAAAAAATGTGGAAAACGTTAATCTAGGGACAAAAACAAAATTTTCCACCGCGAGATTCTCTAAGACGCAACCCAACGACAGAGAACCAAAAACATACACATATACAAAAATAAAATGAAAGAAATACGGAGTTCATCCTACGCATACAATGTTTCTATGTTTAAATCTGTTTTAATTTTAGATGTTCAAGTTGTTTGGTGTTATATTCCAAGAAACCATTCATCCAAACGCTTCAGGCTTACCCTGTGCATACATCTAAGTCAAAGATCTTTTTCTAACTTTTTTGGATTTGTTTGGTTTAATTAAAGGAGAACTAAAATAGGAAAAGAGACAAGGCATACCTGGTGGTTCGACACCGAGAGATAGAAGCTCGGAGATCGAAGAAGTAGGTCTGGCTCTGTGCTGGGGTCGGCGTAGTAGAAGCGGGTGGAAGGCAAGAAGTCCCACGAATGGGCCGGGGGGTCGTATCTCGTCGGGTCAAAACCCCCTGACATATCCCCGGCTAGAAGCTCACGGAAGGCATCGGGGACGTGAGGGATGTCCACATCTGGCTCCTCAACAGTGTGATGCTCCGAAGGTCCGCCCTCCTCCAAAGTTTGAGTGACGTCAACTGCATCAAATAGACCGTCCATAGCAGTGGACTGCTCGGAGGGCTGCTGCGAAAAGCTGGAGAGGGAGCCGCTGAGCCCTCCAAGTGTAGGAAGACCCCTGAAGAAGGAGTCAATGCTTTGGGTCCCGTCGAACTGTGCCAGGACCGCAGTCGCTAGAGCGACAGGGGCAGGGTCTTCCTTATGACCCGCATCGCCGGTAGCTTGATCGTCGTTTTCCATGTGAATAAGAGAGACAGTATAAAGTAGAGAGAAAAAGAGGGTAAAGAGAATAGAGAGTAGAGATGCGCGCACGACCAAATGAATCGCCAGCCGAACTTAAAGGAAAATTCAGACTGATGGCTTATCTAGCGCGCGCCACTTCCCTCCTCCCCACGTGGCGATGTGCCACCTCACTCGTCGTGCGCTGGTAAGTCCAATCATCACCTGGCGCAGGGCCACCTTACTCCTCGTACGCCAATCAGTCCAACCGACACATGGCGCTGCGCCACCTCACTCTTAGCATGCCACATGTCATGTGGCGCCACGTCATCTCTCCAGTGCCACATGGCGCCTGCCACGTGTCCACCTCCTGTTTGTCAAATTCATCAACTTTAAAATTTAAAATTCCAAAAATTGGGTCCGTCTCTGATAGTTTTTGAAATGGTTCAACTCATTCTCGATCGTTCTACCTTTCTTACAAACCAAGCTTCATTCTCACACCCCAGGAATCTAAAGAAGGTCCGTCTCATGACCTTAAATTGAGTAATTTGGGTCCATCTCGCGACCTAAAATTGAGAGGTTTTGGGTCTGTCCCATGATCTAAAATCGAATAAACCGGTCCATCTCATGACCTTAAATTGAGTAGCTTGGGTCCCTCATGACTTTAAACTGAATAAACGGTCCTACATGACCTTAAACTACGCTCGCAGTCTGGCACGACTATAAATTGATTGTTCGTAGTCCGGCAAGACTATAAACTATTGCTCGCAGTCCAGCACGACTATAAACTGACTGCTTGCAGTCCAACACAACTATAAACTGTTGTTCGAAGTCTGGCACGACTATAAACGGATGCACGCGGTTCACTCATAACCTTAAAAGGATAGCATTTCTTTTTTACTTATTGTTTTTTTTGTTTGTCATTTTTCTTTGTCTGATGAACGGTTTAATCAAAAGAGACTGTCTATGGCTCTTTGACATTCACTCACCCACGCGATGCCGCGAGAGTTTTATCAAAGAGGGACAACTGTAGACACCCCAATTTTGACTAAAACGAACATCAGCCAGTTCCCACCAAGCTCTTCTGATAATGAAATGTTTATTAGTAGCGCTAAAAGAGCTTCTATGCGAGTCTGAGAGCCCGAGGAGTACTTCCAATGCATCATAAAACACCCTAACATAACTTAAAACACCTAAATTACCAAAAACACTCCTTGGTGCAACCAGCCCAGCGCTGCGCCACCTCTAAGTGGCGCACGCCACTTCCATCCAGAAAACCACACGACACCTCAAAACTCAAGTACTAGCGACGTGCCACAACCTTTTTATGCCACTAGCCAAAGCGATGTCAGGACCCCAAAACCCCTTTTACCCCTGGCGCACGCCACCTCAAGTGGCACGCACCTCCTTCCACATAGCGCACGCCACTTTGAGAGGAGACTTCGGCACCAAGTCATCTCCTCGCCCGAAACTCTATAAATAGGACACCCCACCTCAAAATAGATCCCCAATTCTAAGAGCGCCAAATCTCTGCAGAATTGAAACCCTATCCTAACTCCCGACTTATATTCAACCCGAACCTTTGCCAAATTAATAACTAACGCTTAAGATAATTAATGAAACTTCACTAAAACTATCCCAAATTCAGACTCTTTTGTATTGGAAGGACGCTATAGGCTCGAAGACCACGTGGAAGGACTCCCGGAGGTGTGCCGTACGTGAGGAAGACACCATAGAAATTGCTTAAAGTTTCACTTAGCTCACGGGATATACAGTAGGTTCCTTTTTCTCATCTCTTTCCATTATTACTTATATTTCTCTTCTTAAACTTTTTTTGTTTGGTAAAAGGGGAGAAAGAGGCCGTTGGCCTCCTTCTCCAGGGTTCTTTTTATTATTTAATTTCTCGTCTAAGCATGTTTCCCTTTGTTACAATCGCATATTAGTTTTTTTTCCTTCTCCTAGTCTTTTCTGTTAGCTTTAAGAATCATATATAGTCTTTCTTTTCTTTTTCCTCTCTATATAAAAACATACGCACATGAGCACACTATTTTCCTAAAAATAGTAGCCCCTTTAGGACCTCCCGGTGTCGAGCTTACTCTCCCATAGTGACGCACGCCACCTTCAGAGGGTCCCAAAGTGGCACACGCCATGTCCCAGTGGCGCGTGCCAGGTCATGACGTGGCGGGTGCCACCTCTATTTTAATACCAGTGGTTTTCAGTAGCCCCTTTTTGTTAGACTTTTTTGTATATTTTTCTGCCTATTAGAATTTATGTTAAAATGTCTTCTGTTGTATTTATTTCAGTTATAAAAACAGTTGCACACAAAAGTACATTATTTTTTAAAAATAGTAGCCCTTTTTGGGCCTCTGAATGACGAGCTCACTGTTCCATAGTGACGTGCGTCATCTCCAGAGGACCCAAAAGTGGCGCACGCCATGTTATAGTGGCGCACGCCAGGTCATAGGTGGCGCACGCCACCTCGGTTTAAAACCAGTGCCTTCCAGTAGCTTTTTCTGCACTTTTATATTTTGAACTGCATGCTTTTATATGCATCAACTGTACTGATATGCTGCCATCTCCCCTTTTGACATGCCTTAAGTGTAAGTATGCGTAGAAAGCTTTAGTTTTAGGTTAGATTTTACTTTCTTGTTTGCTTTTTAATGTTCTCTCTTCAACCCCCTTTCTATATGTGTTGCTTTTGATAAATTTAAGACAAGAACAAAACAGAACGGTTAAGTAGAGGCCGGTCTTTAGATCGGGCAAGAGGGGTGCCTAACACTTTTCCCTTTCGTACGCTAACTCCCAAACCATTTCTCTGGTAAGGACGGACTAGTTCCCTTAAAAAATTTTGATTTCTTGGTATATCCTAAAACCAAGTGGCGACTCCAAAATCGTGCGTCCTTTAACACGGACGTATTTAGGGGAAAACCCCTCTTGCCTTTCTTCTCGTGGTTCGTTCCACACACACCCCTTATTTGGGTGAGGAACGGAGGAGAAAAGGGGAAGAAAAAGAAGGCGGGTTCCTTACACCCTAGACAATAGTTTTTACATTTTTCTAGGGGTTATTTTATTTTTTTGTTTGTCCCTAGACAAATGTTTGCACATTTTTCTAGGAAAACTTTTTATTTTATTCATTAGTCAAGTATTTTCACACTTTCCTAGACTTATTAAACTTCTTATTTGGTCAAACTTAGGTTGCGTCTCAACGTTTCGTAAGAGAATCCTTTTATTTTTCTGGTCACTAGAGAAATGTTTTTGTGCTTTTCTAAGTTTATTGATTTTCTGTGTCATGTTATTTTTCTTTTTCTTTCTCCTTGAACTTTTCTTCTTTTATTTTATTTTATCTGACGATTTTTTTGTTTTTTCTTCTTTATTGCAGACTAGTGAGTACTTACGAGGATTCAGAGGCTCTTTTCGTATCCTCGAGTGGTACAAGGTTCTCCCCTTGGAGAGCTGAGTTCTTGTGGATGGATCCGTGTTCTACCGGTTCATCCCCCTCCTCACGGGCACTCATAATGGCAGAGTGCTCTTGATGGCTTCAGTGGAGAGGTGGTGGGACACCACTAACACCTTCCACTTCCCGTCGTTTGAGGCTACCTTGACTTTCCTAGATTTTTCCATGATTACGGGGATCAGGGTAGGGGAGAGCCTATTCCACTTGACCCCACCATAGGCTCATGCCCGGAGGTGCTTACCTACTGGCTCGGTAGGATCCCATCGTAGTCCAATTGTGGCCACATCCGGTACTCATGGCTTGTAGATTATAGGGTTCGAGTGCACCGAGCCCCACCACTTTGAGTGGGTTGCTCGGGCATTCTTACTCTATCTTTTTTATGCTTACCTGTTTATGAACAGGAAAAACATCGTCCACTTGTACTATCTAGGAGCCCTATATGACCTCCATCAGGTGGCGTCCTTTGATTGGTGAGTAGCAGCACTGGCCACCTTGTACACGAGCATGCGGTCCGTGTGTCGGGCCAAAGAGACATCCGTGATGGGGTACTGGAGGATTTTTTAGGTATGATCTTGATCACGCTCTTTGTCCTTTAGTTCATTTGTATTCCTTATTGACCTAGCCTAACACTTATTCTATTTATTTATTTTTTTTGTTAGTTTTTTTATCCTTTTCTTATTTACAGCTCTGGGCCTACGAGTTCTTGGAGTTACCGGCTCCAGGGAATACTCACCCTGATCCCCAGATCATCCCGAGGGTAGCTTGCTGGGGTCAAAGTACCCGGGGAAGGAAGGAGGACACGAATGACCTGAAAAAGTACCGTCTCTATCTAGACCGCCTATCCCCTGCACAGGTATGTTCTATTTCAAATTCACACATGTTTGGCTCTATTTTGGTGATTTCTCTTATATGTAACCTATTCTTGATTCATTTTTATTTCAGGTGTGCTGGCGGGTGTGGGAGGGTATGGAGGCTAGGTCCAGTGATGATCTGATGAGGAGCCGTCAGGCTTCTCAGATGAGAATCTTGCTGGAAGGCCCCTTTTTCCGGGAGTGGTTCCTAGGCGAGCGGGTAGTCCGGAAGTCGCTGAGATTGGACCACTTTCGGGTCCCTCAGCCACCTTCACCGAGCATGAGGTTGACACATACCATGCCACCCAAGGATGTTGCCAAGGTGATGTACGGCTTTACAGCTGGTGATTTTCTAGTCGAGGGGAAGTACACCACTTTTGCTCGTGACTTCCTGATGCGTCCGATGGATATCCACATCCACCCTACAGAGGTGAAGACTGGACAACCCTCGATGTCTCAGGTTCCTCCGGTGGTTGGTGGTCATCCTGTTCCTGCTCCTACTAGTGGTACTACCGCGACTGCTCGTGTTGCTTCTGCTGCTGGCGTTCAAGCTCACACTCCGGGTCAGGCCACTCCTATCTTCCCTCCTCTACCTCAGGCAGTGGACATATTTAGGTTTGGGCATCATTGCCCCATTCCTATTCCCACTCCTGTGGTGCAGGAGTTACGCCTTAGCAGCGAGGACGGCCAGGTACTTCCTCTTTTACTTTATTTTATACCCTTCTTTCTTTTAATCAAATATGTTAGTCTGTCAAACATTTAACTTTTCTTGACCTATTTTAGGTTCCTCGGGCTTGTTGCGCTTTCATGGAGGACTGCCTCACCACCATTACGGGTCTAATGATCCTAGTGAGGCAGCAGTCCCAGATGCTTATTGACGCCCACCTGGACCCTCTCCCTCGAGATCCAGTCTCTCACCCTCGTCCGTTGAGTATTTTACGCTACTTATTTACTCGTATGCCCCTTTTTCTTTTTATTTATTGCATACGTACATATACTAATTGTACTTATTATTTCTTTCTCTCTCTCTTTTTTTTATACTTACAGCCTCGCTCTGTTAGCCGTGCTTCTATCCATGGGACATCCTCGTCTTCCCGTGCCGCCACCTCATCTGTTGTTGGTCCATTGACAGCTTCTTCTGAGGAATCTACCTCGCGGGCTGGGACTCGGGCGCATCAGACCAATAGTGACAACAACTTTGACTCAGGGAATGCCACCACTTCTGCATCCTCTGTTCCGGAGCCTCTTCGTCGCACTCGTCGTCGACGTGATTGGGATGTCCTATGTTTTTCTCATTTTTCTGTAAACTATATACTTTTTTCTCTGTTTTCTTTATATACATTTTATTTGGATGGGATAGGCCTTCGTGCCTAATTTAGATATTTATTTAGCATTCTCCTTTTTTTAGTTCTCTTTACATTTCTTCTTCTATATGAATATTTATTTTATTTATATACATGGATTACACTTTATTTACATGGGTTGCATATCTACAGAGACTGCTATATACAGGGATTATGTACATAATTTATTTAGATGGTTTATGTACATGTAATATTTATAGGGTTATGCTATGTATAGTGTATTTACAGGTTATGCTATTTACAGGATATTTACAGGGTATTTACTTATTTATAGAGAATTGCGTGCTCTTTTCTGGGATTTCGTTGTATTTTTATATTTGTACGAATATATATGCATAGATGTTAGTAGATAGTAAGGCATAGACCGATACGGTTATGTCACTACTTGCAGACTATGAGTACTAGTGGTGGCAACTCAAATTTGAAGCAGGGAAGTAAAACAAAACTGTTTTCTTTGAAACAAATGTGGCGTGCCATAATGGGAAAGGATGACGTGGCGCGCTATGATGATGTGGCATGCGCTATGATGATGTGGCATGTGCTAGGATGATGTGGCACACGCCAGGTTCAAACCAGGTTCAAGCTAGGTTCAGGTCCCCCAGATTTCCTATATAAAGGGTTGCCCAGCCATCTCTGATTCTGCAACATAACTTCTTCTACTTAAAATTATCTCTCTTACTGGACCGATGAGTTTACCAAGATCGAGCAAACCAATTTTGTGAATTTTTATTTGAACGTTCTTTTCCATTTAAGGGCCATGAGAATGGACTGGAACTTCCTGAAGGCATCTACTCAGCTGTGGGATCCGATGGCTCATACTTTTAGACTTGGAGACGAAGAGTTTTGCCCGACCATTGAAGAGTTCAAAGCTATCCTGCATCTCTTCCCTCGATAAGAGATCTTAATTCCCACATCTCTTACGAACCTAAAGAAACTCTTGAGGGATTTATGCAAATTGAGCGGTAGTAAAGCCTCCCTTGTTTTGCACGGAGGGATCCTCGACATATCATGTCTGGTGAACCATTTCCACCCTGCCGGTTCTCTTTTCAATTTTCCTCTACAGTCTTGCCATCGCTATGCTCTGTGTATCTATCTTCTAGCGCGTTTTCTTCTCTCTCCGGGAGATGACGATGTCAGCACTACCTTAGTACATGTAACCTCTCAAAAAAGGAAGGGAAGAATTTTGTACCACTGATCTTGGCCGAGACACTGATTGGTTTAGACGTTGTGTAATTCGGTGTCTCTTTTATTTTTGTGTCCAGTCCCTTACTCCTCCAGGTATCTCTCAAAGCTCTCAATTTATATATTTCTCTCAATTTTTCCCCTCAGCTCTCATTTTTCTGCATTTTTAATTTTTTTTCACTCAAATCTCATTTTCTCATATTTCTCTCAGTTTTTTTTAACTCTCATTTTCTGTATTTTTCTCTCAAATCTGGTTGATAGAGAAGGTGAACATTCTGGAGTATTCACTAGCTGGAGTCTATACTCTGAGAGCCTTTCTACAAAGAGGGGTTTCCTACCCTTGCATTACCCTGGCTAAGTGGCAAGATTTCTTTGAGGCTTAGACTGGAAAAAACATCTATTGGCGTTGTTCCTGGTGGACTATTCCTGTAGCAACAGTTTTGACCATGGAGCATCCTGGTGTTTTGCTCGTAGGCCTGAAGCTAACCACCTTCCATTTTCCCTCTCGCATTCTGCAGAAGTTGGGTCATGCTCAGACGTGCTTTCTGGTGGTGGTTCATACGGCCACTTCTTCTTATTATGCTCCTTTTCTGGAGCATTATCGACAGTTTTGGTCATCCCGAAAGATGATTGACTTAGGAGATCCTTGAGTGGTGCCTTCCTGACGGGTTATCCACACAGCTGGGAAGGGAGATATAAAGAGGGAAGAAGACAATGGCATGAGGAAAGAAGACTTAGTCTGGTTGTTCCGGCTGCACTCTTATTATTATGTTTATTTTCTTTCTCTTTTCTTTTTGTTTAGAAAAAGACTTAAGATTTGTGCTTTTCCCTTTTCATGTATAAATTTTTATTCATTAAAGCTAAATAATGAAAAATTCTTTCTTTTTTTATCTTTGATCTTCTCACTTTGTTCGTTTGATATTCTTTTTTTGCCATGTAATGAAAATTAATCAAAGGAATTTAAAGAGATCTTTACATTTGAATCATAATTAGATAGAAGGTTTTGAAAGATGAAGTACTTGGGTATGTTGTGTTTTCCCTTTTCTTTTTTAGGAGAGGTTTATTTATGTACAGTTCTGTGCCAAACTTGAAATTGAAGTTTCCTACATATCCCAAAGAAAAGGAATCAGGCCACAACGTAGTTTCGATCTGGTTCCAACTCAGGTTTTAACACTCTCCTTTTTATTGCCCTTATTTTTGCCAAAACTGCCCTTTCAAATTTTCAACCTTGTGGGTTGCTCTTACTTTTACTAGGTTGTTTGTTTCATCAGTTTCTCAACCCAGCGAGCCTATCTTATTTTTATATATTTTTTTAAGGGTAGTAATTCTTGAGCTGGTCCAAATTGATTGGGGTATTGAAAGTGTTTCCGTCCAGGTCCATAATAATAATGGCTCCTCCTGTCATAATAGCTTTGATTATATATGGCCTGACCCAATTTGGTTTGAATTTCTCTCTTGGATCAAAGATAGGGGCTCGAATTTCTTTGAGCACTAGGTCCCCTTCCTTGAGACTCTAGGTTTTGACATTTTTTGTTAAATGCCCGCGCTACCCTTTTCTTAAATGCCCGCGCTATCCTTTTTCTGATAGCCTTGAATATAAAAGTGCGCCCTCAGTCTTCTTTTGTCAAACAAAAGCAAGTTCTCATAATGATCTCTCTGCCATTCTGCTTTTGGTATACTGCATTCTGCTATTACTCGAAGAGAAGCAATCTCTAGTTCTACGGGTAGAACAACTTCCATCCCGTATACTAGAGAGTAGGGGATGACTCTTGTCGAGGTTCGGATTGACGTTCTGTATCCCCAAAGGGCAAATGGTGACTTTTCTGGCCAATTCTTACTGGCTTCTATTATCCTTTGCAGGATTCTCTTAATGTTCTTATTAGCCTCCTCAACTGCTCCATTGGTTTGCGGTCTGTACGAAGATGACTTATGCACGGTGATTCTGTACTTTCCCAGCAAATTTAGTACTTCCCCTTGGAAGTGAGATCCATTATCTGATATAATTTTGTGAGGAACACCATATTGGCAGATGATATTATGCTTGATAAACTTGGCCACGTGAAAAAGCTTTGAGGACTAAAAAGGAAAGAGCCTAGACCCATTTCATGAAATAGTCAATGGCTACTAAGATGAGTTCATGTCCATTTGAAACTTTTGGCATGACTTTACCAATGATGTCTATTCTCTAGATTGAAAATGGCCAAGGAAAAGTCATACTGTATAGTTCTGATGGTGGAAGGTGTACCAAATTTGCGTGGATTTGGCACTTGCGACATCTTTTGACGAACTTAACGCAATCCGTTTCCATTGTTATCCAGAAATAGCCTTGCCGCAAGATATTCTTAGCCAATATCATCCTATTAATGTGAGGCCTGCAGACTCATTCGTGTACTTCTTTCACAATTTCTTGACCTTCCTCGTCTGTTACACAAAGCTTGTTCACCTCCAGATAAGCCCTTTTGTACAGCTTTCTTCCATATATGACAAATTGAGCTGCTAGTCTTCTAATGGCTCTCTTATCCTTTTCACTGGCGTCTTTCAGATATTTTCCCTCATCGATAAATTTTTAGATGTCGTGGAAACACGATAAACCATCTCATTC
>JAUTBS010228985.1:0-11483 GCA_032361285.1 Aequorea victoria
AAACTAAACCTAGGAATGTGTTTTCGACCCCAAACCAGGGAGAACCAGGCAACCTTGGGTCTAGAAGACCTAATCTGGCTCCAGAGCGACCGAATGGTAAAAACACCATCCCTATTAAGTAACCAACGAACAACGTCCTTTTTGGAGGCATCAGGGCGAAGATCCCCAGGGATGGCCCTCTTAAGGTCAACAAGATCCAAGGACTGAGCCGGAGGCCAACACCAGTCCCCACCCTGGACCACAGAACTAACTTTAGCAGAAGGGCTTAGGCCAGAATCATAAACGATCCTCCTACCCTTAAACTCCACAATAGGGCCCCAGGGGTGCCAGGGGTCATCCCAAAGGAAAGTGTCATGACCATCACCAATCTGGTACCGAATAAAGGGCTTAACAAGGGCCCGAAGTTGGAGAATCTTCCTCCACGCCCAAGAGGGCGAGCTCGGCATCTTAATACCCCAAAAGCTCCTCCCCCTTAACAGATTAGATTTCACCCACATACACCAAAGAGACACCTCACCACCAGTTAACAAGAACCACACATGCTTGGCAACCGCAGCTTTATTCCAAGAGGACAAGGCTTTAAAACCAAGACCTCCCTCCCTCTTGGGAACACAGACCTCGGTCCAGGCCACCTTAGCCCCAGACGACTTCATCTCACTCCCACTCCAAAGGAAAGCTCTCATAAGACCTTCAACCTCCCTGGTCACCTTTTTTGGGAGAATGAAGATGGAAGACCAAAAAACTTGCATAGAGAAAATAATAGAAGAAACCAATTGGACACGGCCCGCAAAGGAGAGAACTTTGTTAGCCCAAGACGATATCCGTTTCACAATTCTGGCAATAAGGGGTTTACACTCCCTGTAGGATAACTTAGAAGTGATCAACGGGACCCCCAGATAACGAACAGGAAGAGAGCCCTCCACACAGCCAAAGATACTCAAAATGCTGCTTTTAAGACCATCTTCAACCCCAGAGAAAAACACATGACTCTTCTGGGGGCTAGGAGCCAGCCCAGACACACTGTGAAAGTCACTCAACACCCTCTGCACAATTCTCGCCGAGCACACATCAGCCTTCATGAAAATCATAAGATCGTCGGCAAAACAGAGATTAACAATCTTATTTTTCCGACAGCGCCAATGGAAATTAAAATCCCGAGCCATAGCAGCCTTGTTGAACATACCAGACAAAACTTCCATGGCTATCACGAACAAATAAGGGGATAGAGGATCTCCTTGCCGCAATCCCTTCTTACCCTTAAAGAAACCATGTAACTCCCCATTAATGCAGATAGAGAAAGAAGGGGTCATCAAGCACTGGCTAATCCAACCAATCATACGCTGAGGGAAACGCATGCTGCTCAAAACCTTAATCATAAAGTCCCATCGCACATTGTCATAAGCTTTCATAATATCAACCTTAAAAGCACATCTGGGACCATGACAATCCTTGTGGTAATCCCGAAGCAACTCTTGAGAGAGAAGAATGTTATCCGCAATACGACGCCCCTTGACGAAAGCGGACTGGGAGGGACCAATGAGAGGCTGCAGCACCTTACTAACCCTATTGGCAATAATCTTAGATATACATTTATAAATTGTATTGCAACAGGAAATAGGACGGAACTCCTGAATAGACGAAGGGTTAGGCACCTTAGGAATAAGAGCCACCAACGTAGTGTTAATTTCCTTAAGCATAAAGCCACCATCAAAGAACGCTTTGACAGCCGCAGTGACATCCTGACCAACAACCGACCACGCACTTTTGAAAAACCCCGCAGAAAACCCATCGGGACCCGGGGCCTTGTTAGACTTTATGGACCAGAAAGTCTCTCTAATCTCCTCAGAAGACACATCTCTCTCAAGCCCCGTGGCCTGATCCTCAGAAAGACGCGAAGACACGAATTGGTCAATATCCCACCCCGAAGGGCCAGGGCCATCATGCTCACGCCCCAGAAGAGCCTCATAATAGCGAACAATATGATCAGCTATAGTAGCACGATCCTCAGAACGCGTACCATCCGGCAGGACCAAGGACGTGATCCTAGACCTATTCCTAAGGAGGTTAATGGATCGGAAAAAGAATTGAGAATTTTGATCACCGAGATTCAACCATTGGATACGGGATTTTTGGCGCAGCAAGCTTTCTTCAGCTTTAGATAAAACTCCATAAAGCTTAGCCGCCTCCCTCTCCCTAGCAAATAAACCCACATCAGCAGGATTTTTATCCAGCGAGCTTTGAAGATCCTCCAGGATAACCTTCTGAGCTTGCACTCTACAATCAATGGAACTGAAGTGCCGTTTATTCAGGTCCTTAAGCCTCTCTTTAACAAGCTTCAGCTTCCTAGTAACCACATACATAGGAGAGCCCTCCAGGTGAGTGCTCCAAGCATCATTCACAATAGGAAGGAAGTCCTCATGGTCCGACCAAAAATCAAAATATTTAAAGGGCTTCCTCGCCCGGGACACCTCAAAATTGAGCAAGACCTCAATCGGAGAATGGTCCGAGATCCCCGGAGCCAAAAAAGAAGCACTAGTTTGAGGAAAGCTAGTCATCCAGGCCTCATTAACCAAGGCACGGTCAAGCTTAGATCTGATGTGATGAGAACCACCCTGGTTATTAGACCAAGTAAATTGGGAACCCGAATAACGAAGGTCATCCAACTCCGCCTTATAAAGGCAATTATTAAAGTCATCCATGTATGCCGGCCAGCTGGTATTCCCCCCAATCTTCTCATGGGGAAACCTGATGGCATTGAAATCGCCCAACAAAATCCAGGGAACCATGGAAGCCATCGCCGATAGGCCCTCCATAGTCCTCCACAACAACTCACGATCCTTACTACTATTCATACCATAGATGAAGGAAGCCTCAAAGCATTGCTTACTGTCAAGCATGGAAATCCGAGTATGAATCCATTGATCCCCTTTGGAAAGGATCTCCAGCTTAACAAAGGAAGGATCCCAACACACCCAGATCCGGCCCAAATCAGAAAAATCATAGTTAGACTCCATATCCCAGCCATTGAACATTCTGCGAAAAATATTATTAGCCGAAACAGCCCTAACACGAGTTTCGAGCAACCCAATAATCTTGACCCCAAAAGACCTAATAAGAGAGCTAACCTCTCTCTGCTTGACCCTATCATTCAACCCACGAACATTCCATGCAAATAAATTAGACATAAAACAACAGAACAGAAAGCATTACCTGTTAGTCCTGCGCTTGGAGCTTTTAGATTTGCTCCCAGAGTTCTTGCCCTTACCCGCCAGAGATGGCCTAGGTGATACAGCCAGAGAAGGAGATAGACTTTCAACGCCAAGTCCAGCAAACCCATGATCAACATCTTCATCACGAAAATCAGCAGATTTAGGAGAAGAAACAGGACTTGGAACACGGGCTGGGGATGGAACGCCCAACACCAGGGAGACATCCTGAGTAGAAGCCTGAGCAACCCCCACACCCCTATCTATGACTTCGGCCAGCTCCTTAACAGCTGCCAGAAGGACCTCAGGAGATGAGATGTCCTTGGATGACCTAGAATCAGAGGACAACAGATCCCCACAAGCCTCAGCAACCTCCTTACTAGAACTGCCTCCCAGACCAAGGCCACTTGCCTCAACAGGCAACGGCTTGTTGGGTGTAATTGCATCAACTTTTGGGACTAAATCACTCTCACCAGAGACACTGGATTTCTTATGTCGACGGCTAACAATTTCCCACTCAGCCTCCTCGGCTCCACTATTAACTGGATTCGGGTGTTGAGGTTGTAGGGGCACCCCCAACTTCTGGCCACACCTTTCTGCAGAATGCCCAAAGACTTTACAGTTGGTACACATAGGTGGTAACCACTGATATTCCACTTTAATTTCGACTGCTTCCCCTCCACAAACCACTGAGATAACACGGGGTAGCTCACTCGCCACTGTAACTTCAATACACACCCGAGCAAAGGAAATTCTTTTCTTAGATTCCGTCGCCCTATCTATATGCAAAGGAACCCCAATGGTACTAGCAATCCTACTAAGACAAGCAGGATTCCAAAATTCCAAAGGTAAATTATGGAGTTTCACCCACACCGGAATTTTTGTCAAAGCATCCTTAGATAAGTTCATCATCCGCTGCCATTGACGCAGAATGATAAGCCGTCCCGAGAAGTGCCACGGCCCCTTTTCCCTAATCGAATTTAGAGCCTCAGCATTTTCAAACTTAAAAAAGTAGAACCCACGTTCGTTTAGATTAACCTCCACCAGACCATCCTTTCCCCACAACTTGAATGCCGTTGCACGAACCAGAGGAAAAGGAAGGTTCGCATCAAGAAAATATCCCACCAAGCAATTCTCCCAGGCCTCACAATCAGTCAGAGTATGGTCAATCTCCACCACGAAGGAACCATCTGTGCAAGGTTGAGGAATATACTCCAATTTCTCCGAAGTCAGACTTTTATCCGTTAGCAGAGCAGCCCATGACCTCCTAGGCTTATCCTTTTGGGGGCCACTCTGCAGATTAGTAGAACGAGATCCTCCTCTAGGCTCATCTTGTACACCACCTACGACATCCCTAGCGGAGGAATCCATCTCCACGTTCGGAGCCCTAAAACCAGCCGAACCCCTTCCCCCAATTGCAGAAGCTCTGCCTCTTGACCCCCTAAAGACACCACGAGGTCCCACAGCAGACCTAGAGTTAGCCAAACCCTGCCCTTCATGGTTCCCCACCAGCCTCTCTGTATTATCAATGGCCTTCCCTTTCAACCGATAAAGTTCATCCTTAAGCAAGGCCACTTGCCCCTCAGCGATGTCTTTGTCATACAATGCGGCTTTCAGCAGCAACTCAGCTTTCCCAATATCATGAGAGTCATCCTCGTCAATCTCCATGTCCACCTGCAGAGGATCCATGGCCGCAACCCTAAAAGGAGACGCCAATGGGTTGTCCACCACATTAACAGCATCCCCAACAATAAAATCCGAATCCTTCTTGTCATTGACCCGCAAAGCGAGCCCTAAATCTGTAGAATCCATGACAACCGGTTTAATAAGATGGGAAAACAGCGAGATCTCCCTACCCGAAGTCCCATAAGCCAACGGCGACCCCTGGGAGACAGCATCAGAGCGACCAGCAGAGACGTCACTCGTCGAAGGAACCAGCACGCTCATCCCTCGTGCTCTAGATTTCTTTGCCACTTCAATGGAATCAGAGGCAAGAGCAAGGTGTTGTTGCAGTCCATCATCACTCGCCGATTCAGTATCATCGGCAACACAAACCCTAGATTCATCAGCCATACCGAAGAGAAGAGAAGGATTTTAACCAAAGTCAGAAGCAGATTCAGAGCTCAGAGTTGAGAACATCGGAATCGCCCAAAATTCTTAGAGAGAGACGCTCTAACGGTTGTTTGACATCAACATTTTTGGTAAATTATTATTATTTTTCCTTTACATAACACAATATTACATCATAAGATGACAATCCGGCCACTATCTCATATTTCAGTTATAACCCAAAAATAAAATACCAAATGGAGTATATCTCCATGGACCCTCACCCAAACCTAGTCTTGCAGTGGACCTGACCGCGCACATCATTCGCCTGTACCTGTTACAAAGATCTGTGTGGCGGTGAGCTATAATCCACATGCTCACCAATCACTAGCAACGACATTATAAATGGCACAATGGAAGAAAAATAGTTCATCACTTTAAAATAGGATACTTTTCGCAAAAACATAACTTTTATCATGAAAGATTCCAAGTTTCCATCTTTCCATAAATCACCTCATAGAAGAGGGTTTTTCAAAACTTAATCTATTTTCAATTTTTCATTACTCTTCATCTTCATTTCATTATTTCTCTTTGTATAAGTTTCCCAAAAATCATTACCTCTTTTAAAAGAGTTGTTCATCATTACTACCATTCATTATCTTTTTAAAAAAAAACTTTCATCTTATCATCGTTCACCTCTCAGTGGAGGAATTCCATAATCATAACATTATCACCTTTCAGTGGAGGATCTTCTAACATCCATTTTTCAACAGAGGATTTCTAATATCATTTTCATTTATTCACTTAGTAGTGATAATTACGTCTTTTCATTTCACATATCCACTTAGTAGTGGTAACATAATTAGTCATTCATTAATCATATTTTCTCATAATGTCTTGAGTTGTATTAACCTCACAACTAGGAGTTTCTACAGTACTGTTACCGTGAATGTCTCACCTACTCAGTGGACAAGGCTAAGGATCATTCCCCGGGTCATCTCAACAATATATCCACATAGGGTCCGATGTGCGATATATCCACCTAATAATATATATAATATACCGTGGCGTATATCCATACAGGGTTCGATATGCAATATACCTACCACATGGCACACACCATGTAATATCATGGCTAACAAGATACACATATCATATTCATTAATCATTCATCCAATTTTTATTTAAGTTCTTCAATATAGGTTCATAAGTCATCTTCTCATAACACTTTCATATCCTTTATAAGTTAGTTTCCTTTTTCGCATCAATTAATCTTATCTTTCACTGTACTCATATTATCATAGTTCTCATGTTCTACTACGTTCTCAAGGACCATTTCACAAGGATATTGAGTTCTAGTTTCAAAACAGGTTCGGGAATCATTTCATAAAATACAAGTTCGCAAACATAGTTTTTTTTATAAGTAAAACAATCATTCATTTTCTCACATCATAAAGTTTGAAAGCATAAGGAATTTAACCAATCCATAATACCAAGATAATGATAAAAACACCCACCTCAAAAATGAGTGCTCCTCCTTGAGCCACGTCCTCCGGTTCACTCCGAAACTCTGGTTCCTAACACATAGATCGGATAGCAACTTAACTACGTAAACTAAAGTGACACATGCATGTTCGTGTGGTTATGCAAGTGGGTAATATTCTTCTTAAGTATGTCTTTATTAATCATTCTTGGTACCATCATAGTCCCCAAAGATCCATAACTTAGGCTTAGGTACTTAGGTTTTCTTAAAGACCTTCTTAAATTATATTTTTCTCATTTCCAGATTCTGCCACACTGTTCTACAAATACCTTAAAAATGTCAAAACTCACTTAAAAGTTCTGACAATTTACAGAGAGCTATATTAAGCTGTTATCTAGACTTTTCATGAAGAACCCGAGAGCTGGATGATAAAATAAAGGGGTCAAAAAAATTCTATAACAGAATCTGTCAAATAAGAGGTCTGTTTGGTAGAATCTAAATATCTCAAAATATACTGAACGAAATCAACTTCTGTAAAAAGGGTGTGAAAGAAAACTCATATACCTTTCTTTGGATATGTGGATCATCTCAAGAGAATTTTGAACACGATACAAGAATTCAAAGTGAACTGATATTCTGCCTCTCTGTAACAAAAACTTTAAAAATGAAAAAGAAGTTCAAAAATACATTTTTGGGTCCAACCAATAATCACACATGCTCAAGACATCCTAAAGAGTCTCTGTTAGCAACATTTTTTAATTTAGATACTTCGTGGTTCCCACAAAAATTTCTGAAATGGCTTAAAGATCACTCTATTTTTATGAGTTCTTCGGAAAAATACACATCCAACAATTTCTCCTATTTTAACACATCCAAGGTATGTCCAAACATATCTCAACAACATAATATCCTCATAAAAAAGGTTCTTAATCATTTTCTAGATTATTTGTTCTTCATCTTTGGTCCTTTTAAAACTTCCCTACAACATTGTTTAACTTTCTATCTTTGGTTCCATGGTCTATCTCCATCTTTATCCATTTTTGTCCATGCTTCTTTTATCTCATGGAGGTATGAAGATAAGAAAATGATATTAGGATAGAAAATAAGAGTTTAGAATGTCTCTTACTTGTTGGTTCATGGTCTTAAAAGATGGACTTAGCTTTGTTGTTCTTTCCATTCTTCTTCTTTCTTCTTCTTTTTTTTTTTTTTTTCTTTTTCTCCTCTTTTCTTCTGCTGGATGCCGAGCTAGAGAGAGGGAGGAGAGGCTTGGGAAAAAGTTTGGACAAGTGTGAGAAGTTGGTTCTATTTATATGCAAAGAGGTGAGGGACTTTTTCATGATTCTCCATTTAAATTAATTCCATAATTTAGTCAATTCAAGTCTTCCATCTTGATGACTTCATTGGCTTAAAAAGTCTTCTACAAGTGGACATGAGGACAAGCTCAAATAGTTGATGAAAATGTGTATGGTCATTTCAAGAATAATGAGAAAACGGGTTTCTAGAAATACCTTCTAAATCTGCTTTAATCACTATTCATTCTTTGACTGGTTTTCTTTTTTAACTTTAATTATTTTCTATATTCTTATCATCCTGAGGTATATTTATGTGTATAAATACCTCATACAATTAATTAATTAGGATGGAAGAAAAGTTGGAGTCTTACATTTGGCTTGCTTAAAAATTAAGCAACCATCACATCACATTCTTTCTCGTTATTTTTTATTTTTCTTTATTCATTTTTCAAGACTTATGTCACATCAAGTCTCTCACATGGGAAATGGGGGCCGTCCGGCCATAAGGGCTGTTTGACCATGGGTTTATTTGCTAATTTTCTTATTTTCATAATTTAGAAATTCATGTGGGCCCCATTTTGATGTTTGATCAAAGTTTGGGTCTTTTTGTGATTTCTAAGACTTCAACTCTTGATTGGGCTTGAAATCAATAAATTGGGTTCTAAAATTTAATTTGGGCTCATTAATTTGATTTGTGAGACTTT
The DNA here is from genome assembly GCA_032361285.1 of Aequorea victoria. Lineage (NCBI taxonomy): Eukaryota > Metazoa > Cnidaria > Hydrozoa > Leptothecata > Aequoreidae > Aequorea > Aequorea victoria. Next base: position 8,735 of record JAUTBS010228985.1, read on the forward strand.
GGACTTAAACTTTCATGTTGGACTCTAGTCCAAAATCTTATATTTGGATTGTGATCTAAGAACACTAATATTGTTCTTCAAACTTCACATTAAAATTTCTTAAGTTTTAATTTATAACCATGACTACTTAAATTCTTTAGGGTTTAGAGAGCTTACATTCTAGGGTTAGAGCCTCTTTTAAATAAATTAAAGTAATTTTGCACCTTTATTCTAGGTTTAGTGCTTAATGACTGTATTGTGAAAAAGTGAGACGTCACAGTCTAACTGCATCATATAGATATACTTATCAAGATTTTCATTAAGAACTGTAGTCTTGACGTTCATTTTTTAAATTTTATAATTGAAATGAGCGACAATGGATAAAATAATTCTTATAGACTTAAGTATACCTACCGGAGAAAATATTTTCTCATAATCGATCCCTTCTTTCTCAGTAAATCCTTCTGCAACAAGCCTAGCTTTGAAGGTTTCCACATTTCCGTCTACCCTCTTTTCCTCTTGTAGATCCATTTGAATCTGATAGGTTTTACCCCATCCAGAAAATCAACAAGATCCTAGACATGATTGGAATACATAGATTCTATCTCTGAATTCTTAACTTTCATTCAAATACTAGAGTCCTTATCTTGGATAGCTTCGTTATAGTTTATGGGTTCTGGTTCATATACTCCTAGGATCTCAACGAAGTGTTCACCCAAGTACACCAACTTATCAGGTTGTTGCCTAACCCTCCCACTACGATTAGGCTCTCCCTGAGCATGTGTACTAGTGACACATTCTTAATCATCAATAAATCTCCCACTACTAGAAGAAACTGAGTTATTGATATTTTTTATTGTGTATTTGGTGCATCTGTTCAGTTACTTCCACTTAATTCTTGTAATATTAACTTACTCTTTAGCTTGAAGTTCATAACATAATCATCTTCTAAGAATCGAGCATTGGTGCTAACAATGACTTTCTGGTCCTTAGAATTATAAAATAAACCTTCCTTGGTGCCTTTAGGGTAGCCCACAAAGAGGCACGCATTTGTCCCAGATTCTAACTTTCCTGGCTCCTTTTTCAGCACGTGTGCTGGATAACCGCAAATTCGAACATATCCCAGACTAGGCTTGCACCCATTCCACGGTTCTGTAGGATTTGAAGGAACTGATTTAGATAAAACTAGGTTCAACAAATATGTTGTCATCTCTAATGCAAAACTCCAAAATAAATCTGACAGATCTGAATAACTCATCCTGAACCTAATCATATCCAAAAGAGTTCGGTTTTCTCTTTCTGCTACACCATTCTGCTGAGACGTGTCAGTTGCATTTAATCAGAATGTAATCCCCCTCTTCTTAGTAGTTCCTAAACTCTCCCAAGAGGTATTCTCCACCACCGATCGGATCGTAGTATTTTGATTAGTTTACCATGCAGTCTCTCCATTTCATCCTTAAAAAATTTAAATTTCTCAAAGTTTCCAGACTTGTGGTCAGGTAAACGTAATCAAACCTTGGGTAATCATCAATGAAGGTGATAAAATACTCTAAATCACTTCTTTTCCAGATAGTCATGGGTCCACACAGATCGGAGTGAACTAATTTCAATACTTCTTTGACTCTATAGCCCTTTATCGAGAACGATCTCTTGGTCATTTTACCTTCAAAGCAGGATTCATAGACTGAAAGTGCCTCCACTTTCAATGTTCTTAATTGCGCATTTGAAACCAGTCTTTGAATCATTTTCAGATTAATATGCACAAGGCGCAAGTACCAAAGATATGTTTGGTTCAATAAAGAAAGTTTCTTTCTCTTTAAATAATTTTGATTAGAGTTATTCAATTTACTATTAAGCAGTGTCGATAAAATATGTTTGATAATATACAGATTGTTCGCCAATATACCAGAACAGATATAAGAGTTTTCAAATTTAATAGAAATATTCCTATTAAAAATGATCGAATATCCATTCATAATTAATTTCGAAACAAAAATTAAATTCTTTCAAATTGTAGTTACATAAAAACAATCTTCTAATATTATTCGCCTATTATTATCAAAATTAAGAACAAAAGTTTTTACTGTTAGTACTGCCACCTTATTCGCATCACCCATGGATAAAAATATTTCTCCATCACTAAGTTGTCTGATTATCTCGAACCCCTGCAACGAATTGCAAATATGATTAGTGGCTCCTGAATCTATACACCAGGTTCCTGTAGATTCTACCACATAACATGCTTCAATTATGAATGAAGAATTATTACTTATTCATTGTCGTTCTTAGCTAAGAATACCGAACAATACTTCTTTCAATGTCCTCACTGATGGCAAGAATAGTACTTACCTTTCGGTTGCTTTTCTGCATCACCATCAAGCCAATGTCAATATTCTTTTTTGAGTCGATAAAGTTTGATCTAGTTAGTTTTTCCTTTAATATTAAAGCGAGAGGATTGAAGTAACTGCCGATTATATCTGAAAAAAGAATATTATATTCAATTAGATTTTGTAAAAAAAATCATTTGAATTAATTTTAAATTGACTTCCCTTGTCCGTCAATAAAAATAAATTCTGTCAATTCATTTAATTTTCTTAGAATTCAATTTTTCGGTGGAATTTTATCTCATTCACTTTAAATTAGACAGATCATATTTTTTAATTTTGTTATCTGAACAGTTCAGAAAAATTCTGTTCAACAAAATTAAATAACCAGCACCTTCGGCCATATAAATAATAACAGTGACTCCAGTAAGGAGAATATTATTAAT
>JAUTBS010229096.1:0-11483 GCA_032361285.1 Aequorea victoria
CAAATAGAAAGCGAACAATCCAAAACTAAAGTAAAAACTACATTACGATAAGCTAGGGTTTCATCGAAACCCTAGACGAGGCGCTTAGCCGCTCATTGACAAGACGAACGAGCAAGATCCGGATGAACGTGACATCTTTCTCTTCTTCTCCACCTTGTTCTTGAACCCTAGCCCCTCTTAGATCTCTTCTCTGTAATTGACCACACCTAGAAACTGGGAACATTTCCCCTTTTATACTCCTTCCTTAAAAACCTCGCGCATGAATTAAAAATAGAAGTTTCCTCGTCGACGAGCATCCGGACATTGGCACGAGCGTCCGGATGAAAATCTCCCGAGACCAATTTTCATTTAATCCTCGTCTTTGTGTCTGAACATTGGGGAAATTGCGTCTTTTCCTCTTTTCTTCACTATTTTTCACTCTTAACCCCACTTCTGTCAAATGATTCGCTGTACCTAATGCTGCACAAAAACACACTAAAACACACATTATACTAACGACTCAAGGATATAACATTGTACGTTGGACGGCTTAAAAGTGCACTTTTAAGCTCAGATCACTAAGTCCCCTATTCTGAATTCTCTATTCCTGACATTACTATCGTGGTACTTCTTCATTCTCTTCTGGTACGCTGCTGTTTTGAGAGATGAGGTTTCTTTAATCTTGTCTATCTGATCCAAGCTTTCTCGGAGGGCTTGGTCATTTCTGGCTTCTTCAAAGCTGGTGGGCCGATGGCTTTCCAGGCTAATTTCCACTGGGATAACTGCCTCGCTCCCATAGGCGAGCATGAATGGAGTCTCTCCCGTTGGAGTTCACATTGTCGTTCGGTACGCCCAAAGGACATTTGATGCCCAAAGGACATTTGGGAGCTCTTTATCCCACAGGCCTTTCGCTGACTCAAACTTGGTTTTGATTATTTTCAGGATGGTTTTGTTGGTCACCTCAACCTGCCCATTAACTTGGGGATGGGCAGGGGAGGAGTATTTATTTTCAATGCCCAGTCGAGCACAGAACTCTCTAAATCCTCTGTTATTGAATTGCTTACCATTATCGGTGATGATGTTCCTCAGAATGCCGAATCGACACACGATTGATTTTCACACGAAGTCTATTGCCTTCTACTCGGTGATTTTCGCTAGTGGCTCTGCTTCCACCCATTTGGTGAAGTAGTCGATCGCTACTATCAGGAATTTTACTTGACCTCTCCCGATCAGGAAAGATCCTATAATATTGATTCTCCACTAGACGAATGGCCACGTGGTAGTGATTACAATGAGCTCCTCTGGCGGCTGCCTACGGGTGGTTGCAAATCTTTGACACTTGTCACACTTCTTTATAAAGCCTTATGCGTCTCTCTATATTGTGGGCCAATAGTAGCCAGCCCTCAGGAATTTTCTTGACAGGGCCCGAGCGCTCGAGTGATTCCCGCAAATCCCCTCATGCACTTCTTTTATGATGTATTCAGATTCTTCTTCTGGGATGCATCTTAGGTAGGAGACTAAGAAGCCGCGTTTGTAGAGAATGTTATCGATGAGCATGTACTTTCTTGCTCGGTACCTCAACCTTCTGGCTTTAGTTTTGTTGCTCGGTAGCTGACCACTTCTTAAGAAGTTGACGATATCTTCTCCCCAGACTATACAGACTTGGGCCATGTTAATTGTTGTTTGTGTCTCCGTCTTCTCGATACTCGGTTGGGTCAAATACTCTGTTAGTACCCTTCTACCTATGTTTCTCTCAGGATCTGAGGCCAGTCGAGCGAGATCATCAGCTCACTGGTTGTTATCCCGGGGGACTCTTTCGATCAAGAATTTTTCAAACTTAGCTTTGAGTTCTTCTGTGACAGTCTTATAGGCTTTCATTCGCTCCTCTCGTGCCTCGCATTCACCCTGCACTTGGCCAACCACTAGCTGTGAGTCACTCAGGATTTTGACCTATTTTTCCCCCAGTGCTAGCGCGAGCCTAAGACCGGCTATGACTGCCTTGTATTTTTCTTCATTGTTTGTCGCTCGGAAAGCGAAGTGTATGGCATATTCCAGCGCATCCCCTTGTGGAGAGATGAGGATGAGGTCTACACTGCTGGCCGATTGGTTCGTAGATCCATCTACGTTGACTGTCCACACTTGCTAGGAGTCAAAGATGAAGTCAGCCTCTGAGCCTGTCGTCGAACGATCATTTGGCAATGGAATATGTGGTTGCTCGGCTGGAGGCAACTCGATCATGAATTTTGGTATAAAATCCACCACCGCTTGTCCTTTGAAGGCTGGTCGCGGCCGGTACTGGATGTCAAACTCTCCCAATTCCATTGACCATTGTGCCAGTCGACCAGAAATCTCTAGTCTTTGTAATAACCTCTGCATTGGCTAATCGGTCAAGACCACTATGGTGTGGGCTTGAAAGTAGGGGCGTAGCCGCCTAGCCGAGATGACTAGGGCAAACACCAACTACTCCACTCGGGGATATCTGGACTCTGTGTCATGAAATGATTGGCTAGTGTAGTAAATTGGCTTATGGACCCCTACGTCTTCACGGATGAGATCCTAGCTCACCGCAGTTTCTAATACTGCAAGGTAAAGCAAGAGCTCATCTCCATGCACTGCTTGTGAAAGCAGTGGAAGAGAGGTGAGGTAGACCTTGAGGTCAGCGAATGCATGCTCATAACTTTTAGTCCAGTCAAATGCCTTCTTTAGGATGTTGAAAAATGGGGCGCAACGGTTGGTTGCCTTTGAAATGAACCGGTTAAGGGATGCCAACCGACCTGTCAATTTTTGCACTTATTTAATCATTCTGGGGGACTGCATTGCCAACACTGCTTTGATCTTTTCTGTGTTTGCCTTGATCCCTCATTTGCTGATCATGAATCCAAAGAATTTTCCCCCCGATACCCTGAATGCGCACTTGGCTAGATTCAGCTTCATATTGAAGTCATGTAGTGCCTGAAAAGTTTCTTCGAGGTTAGCTAGGTGGTCGGTGGCTTCTCAATTTTTGGTCAGCATGTCATCGACGTAGAACTCGACATTCCTACCGATCTGCTTTTTAAAAATGATGTTTACCCGGTGCTGGTAGGTTGCCCTAGTGTTCTTAAGATCGAACGATATGACTCGGTAGAAGTAAGTCCCTCGATATGTGATGAAAGAGGTCTTCTCTTGATCGACCTCATTCATAAGTATCTGGTTGTATCCCGAGAAGGCGTCTATGAGCCTAAGGAGTTTGTGGCCGCTAGTGGAGTTCACTAGCTGGTCGATCTTTAGAAGATGATAACTGTCCTTTGGGCAGGCCTTATTCAGGTTGGTGAAGTCGATGCACATTCTCCACTTGCCGTTTGATTTCTTCACCAGAACTATGTTGGCTAGCCATTCGGGATATCGTACTTCCCGAATGAACCCTACCTTTAGCAATCGATTGACCTCGACTGTTATGGCTTTATTCTTCTCTTTGGTAAAGATCCGCTGCTTCTGCTTGACTGGATTATGAAGTCGATCGACACACAGATGATGAATGACCACCTCTAGGCTAATTCCTGTAATGTCCTCATGTAACCAGGCAAAGATGGATTGATGTCGTTTCAAGAATTGAATTAGCTCGGCCTGTAGGTCTAGGGGGAGCACCGAGCCAATTTGAACTTCCCTTTCGAGCCTGGTTTCATCTATGCCAACTTTGATCAGGTCCTCTACCAGTTCTCCCCTTCGGACGAACTCTTTATCTCAAACTTCAGCGGCGTTGAGGGTTAATGTTTCCTTTAGTTTGGGCCCTCTGATGAAGGTGTTGTAGCACTCTTGAGCAGTGGTTTGGTCACCTTTTAGCTTTGCTACTCCATATTTGGTAGGGTACTTGAGCATGAGATGGTAGGTTGAGGTTACGATCTTTAGCTGGTTGAGTGCTGGTCGCCCTAAGATGGCATTGTAGGCTGAGGGGCAGTCTACGACCAAGAAGTTAGCCATCTGAGTTGCCTGTCTTGGGTTAGAGCCGATCGTAAGGGGCAATTTGACCAATTCTAGCGGTTGTATCTTCTCTCCGGTGAAGCCTTCCAGGGGCAATCTGACTGGATGTAGCTTTTCTCATCCTATGTTGAGCTGGTGAAAGGTGTTGAGGAACAGGATGTTGGTGGAACTATCATTATCTACCAGGATCCTACGTACCTTGTAATTGGCGAGAATCATGGTGAAGACTAGCATTGTGTCATTTATAATACTTTTGCTTGTGATTAGTAATCACGTGGATTATAGCTCACCCCCACACAGATTGATGTTTTTGATAGGTGTTGAAAGCAAGGCGATGTCTGGTACTATCCACTGTAGTCTTAGGCTTTAGGGAAGGTAGTAGGGAAGTCGAGTCTTGGAAACACATTTTGTTTTTCTCATTTTAGAATATAATTAATGAAAGGATGTTGATGAGGCTGTGGGCCCTCATATGTATACTTTTTTTATGTTATGATGGGCCCAAGGATGAAGTCCTGATGCTATGTTAAAAAAAAAAAAATATGCTCAAGATGTTGTGTATGTTGCTAAGTACGATGGGTTGAGTACCCATCCTCAGATTCCATGCCCGGTGCTCGGGGCGAGGCTTGACATGTTGGTATCAGAGCTTAGGTTGAGTTGGTTCTGAAAATCTCTTGAGTCTGAAGGTCACAGTGGACTGGCACATCGCCGATGTTACGAGTCGTAGGTTATGGGACGATGGAGTTGTCGCCAGAAGTGTGTGCGTAATTAGTTTGTGAAAATGTGATAGGTTGTGTGTAACGTAGGAAAGTGGAGCATGGGATATCATACCCTTGTCTTTGGACGTCTAGTTAACTAGCTTGGAGATTTGATTGGATACACGTTGGCGCGCGATGTTGGTTCTAATTGGAAGTCTTAGTGTGTTGACTGGATTGGGGAGATAGGCCTAGTAGTAGGACTAGGGAGGTAGAACATGAATGTAGAATGAGTTTACATAGTGGATTCGTTGGAATCTTCGTGGAAGAGATGAGTTGGTTGAGGGAGTGTATGTTTACATCCCTGTTCATAGAGGAGGTTTCGTGAGAATGGTGTTGGATTGCACCCTTGTTTCTTAAAGGAAATTCTTTCCAAAAAGTGCTGGTACCATGTTATAGTCTTGTGATGAGATGAAAAGTTAGAACAAAGTATCTTACGTTATGTCGGGAAGGGGGTAGAATGAGAAATTTTGAGTAGGATTTTGAGATTAAGTAAGGAGTTGGTACTACGAGTCACCACCGTTAATTGTGATAAAAAGGATACCGAGAGATTCAATTTTGAAAGGAGGCAATGATGATCGAAGTTGTAAGAAATAAAATGTTATGAGAAAAGTTATTAATAGTGGAACCTTGATAATATCCTATCACGATAATTAACGTAGACTCTGTGTTGAAATACGTACACGCGTCCATAATTTGGATGATAGCAGTAATGAAAGGATTGTGTAAGGATTACACTAATTATGTTCCTCAATTGGTTTGATTTTGTAAAGATAATATTATGAAGTAATAGCTACAACAAGTAATGATGTCAGACATTACGTATTCCATGAGTAATATTAGTTTTCGGGCATGAAGGGTCCAAGAAACTATACTATGAACTTAGAGCTTGTTAAGAACATGAAACGAAGTATATGAAGAGAAATACGTGATAAGCAAGGATGCTAAGATATGATTAGTAAACATTAAGAAGGAGAAACTAGTGTGAGAGTAAAAGAGTAATCAACTTTATGAATTGAATCTGAGACAGGGGAAAATAACAATGAAATTCCTAAAAGATGGAAATAGTAAGAGAACATGGAAATTCACGCGATGGAAAACCGACGCGAAGTAACAAGAATGTAATTAGCAGATAACTTAGTGAAAAGTACGAGAGCGAAGTAAGATTGGAAAAATCTTGAGCGACTTTTGACAGGTCTGAGTGTTTAAATGGTGGATTTTACCCTAGCTTGGTTTGCTTCATAAAGAAGATTTTTGAGGTAGATAGGAATGTAACTTGTGGAAATTAAGAACCGATAGCTAAATAACTGTAGTTGAATGGCTTTTATTAGAATCCCTAAAATGAAATCTTGAACTGTTGATATGTTTAAGTATGTCGGGAATTCTCATGGAACAAATTGAAAATATAAAAGAAGATTGGGAATAATGACATTTTTTGTCATGAATGGATGAAGATGAGAAGTGAATTAAGAACACGTGAAAAGTTTTCGTTGGTACGGTTGGCACTACGAAGTAGTGGAGACTTATTAACATCATGAGCACTTTTAGATAGAAATTCGGAGTTATTTATCTGACTTCTACGTTTTAAAGGAACTCGGTGTTGATCTTTGTGCCAACCTTACATTGAACTTAGAACCTCACAGTAAATATGAAGGTATTAAGTATAACCTAATGAGACCTATGTTTAAGGACTAAGTAGTGGCAAGTTGTGCGATCATTGTTTTGGTTTAGCCATCATCTTTCGTGCGGTAAATTCAGTAGTGATTAAGATATGGAAAAACTGTGACGAGTTGAGCTAGATGGTTAATGGCAATCACAAATATAAGTATAATGAATGAGAGGTTGTGCTCGGCTTAATAGTACATTTGTCAAAGATTATTTTGATCTAGATTTGTCTATCTAGTTAACTGCGAATATCGTAACCATTAGTTGACTCTTAGAACAAAATGTGTTTGGGTATGTTTCAGGGCATGGAAGGTGAAGGAGAATCGTACGCTTTAGTTCATATGGAAGAGAAACGTCACGAGGAGCCTGAAGGGCTGGTAGTGCGACTACAACCCCACGTACATAATGATCCGATCGTTAGAAAAATGTTTAAGAAAATGACATGCATGATGAGACAACAAGCTCGAAATCAGGAGGAAGTATTGAAAAAGCCCTCTGGGATACAAAGAAACAGTGACGGGAAAGACCTTAAAACTCGACTGGTGCCCAAGAAGTGAAAACAGATGGGAGCATCAAATCCTAAGCGTATTACTCAAATCGAAGGAGAATCAAGTGCTAAAAGTCTACCTGAGCAATGTTGGACCTGTGGCAAGACCGGTCATGTGTCCAAAAACCATACGGAAATCATTGCTAAGCCGTTTGTTAAGTGTCACAAGTATGGACAACTAGGCCACATCCAAATGAATTGCCTTCGAGAGAACCAAGTAATGATAAGAGAAGTTGAGAAAAGTAGAGACATCACTCACGCACAAGATAAGGAAACGACTGGCAGTCAGGATGAACTCAAACGATGCTGGACATGCGAAAAGTTTGGGCACATGTCGAGGGACTGTACAGGGACAACCGCTAGACCAAATGTCAGGTGCTATAACTGCGGGCAACTGGGTCATATTCAAGGGGATTGTCTAAATGGAAAATTGGCGGCGACTTCAGTAGGAAGTATAGTAATGGAAATGCCTAGAAATGTTGAGCAAGTTGTGTGGGAAATGGAAGAAGACGTGCAGGGAAAGCATCCACATCTCGTTACACCCGATAAGTTAAATTTCGGGATGAAATTTCTATAAGTGGTGGATATTGTGACGTCTCACTTTCCACAACACAGTGATTAAGCACTAAACCTAGAATGAACGTACAAAATTACTTTAATTTGTTGACAAGAGATTCTAACCCTTGAATCTAAGCTCTCTAAACTCCAAAGAAGTTAAGTAGTCATGGTTATGAATTTAAAACCTAAGAAAGTTTAATGTTAAATTTGAAGAACGATGTTAGTGTTCATGGATCACAACCCAAACGTAGGATTTTGGACTAAAGTTTAAGAGGAAAGTTCAAGCCCATGGACTCATAAATTAAATTAATGAGCCCAAATTAAATTGTAGAGCTGAAATAATTAAATTAAATCCCGCTCCATGAATTAGTCTTGAAAAAATTCCATAAAAGGCCCAAACTTGGAATTTAATCCAAATGAAGTGAAATTAGGGCCCAAAGTGAATTTTCATTTCATGAATAATTAAAATAAATAAATAAAACAATTAAATAAGACTTCTAGAATGTGACGCTTCATTTTTCACAACACAAACATTAAGCACGAAAACTGAGAATAAAAGCGTTACGCCTCGGGAAATGACATTCAACCCCAGGAACAAATGGATGAATGTATGAAAAATAAAATAGGATAAATCTAAAATGATGTAAGGGATAAAAAGAGTTCAAATAAAGTTTGAAAAAGAGAGTTTTAAAAACGTGGAAGTTGGAAAGTCCAATGAAAGGGTAAAAGGCGCAGAAAACCGAAATGGGCCAAAGTAAGACCCATGAACCCCTAATGCCCAAGATTTAAAATAAAAATTTGGGTAGAGAAAGAGATTAAGCCCAACCATAAGAGCTTAATAGAGTCACAAACCAAATAACTCAATTTGAGAGTTCAAAAGAAGGAAGGTTACGGAAGGCCTAAATGAGGCCCAAATTTGAGAAGCCCAATAGAGAAATTTAATTAGGACTTTGGGCCAAATATTATGGGGGCCCAAAATAAATAAATATTTGAGCCCAATTATTTTATTAATGGCCCAATTGAATTAATTTCAAGCCCAAACTAAAGTTAGACCCAAAACTTAAAATTTGACCCAAATGAAGTTAATTTGGGCCGAAAGTAAATTTTAATCTCATGAATTAAGAAAATAAATAAATAAAACAATAAATTGAGACTTCTAGAAGCCCTTGGACGGCTGCTACGAAGTGGGAGGAAGTGATGTGACAACTTTAGTGGGAAAAGAAAAGAAAAAGAAAAGAAAAGAAGGTTGCTTCAAAATTTGGTATTCTTACATCATCAAGCTACCAAAAGTCTTCTATAAATAGTAAAAGGTGACTTGATGAGAGAGTAATGGACTTGACATAAATAAAATAAAAAAAAAGAAAAATAAAAGTTTTGAGAAAGTACCATTAAATTAAGGGATGTGTTTCCCATTAAACTAAATAAGGCCTTAAGACTTAAGAAAAATAGATTTTTGAATCCAAACAAGGTATTAGAAATCTTGGAGCCCAAGATTTAGTTGGAATCGAATTGAATTGAAAGAACAAGAATTGAAGTCTTAGAAATCACAAAAATGCCCAATTTTTAATCAATGACCAAAATGGAGTCCACATGAATTTCTAAATTATGAAAATAAGAAAACAATAAAATAAATTCATTGCCAAACAACCCCTTATGGCCGGCCAGCTCATGTTCCCCATGTGATAGGTTGTGATGTGACTTAATTCTTGAAATTAAATAAAAGAAAGAAAGGAAAGAAAGATGAGGTGACAATTGCTTAATTTATAAGCAACCTAAGATTTGGTCTCCAATTCATCTTCTATCCTAATTAATTAATCGTGGAAGGTATTTATACACATAAATATAGCTCAGGAGGATAAGAATACATAAGATAACTAAATTATAAGAGAAAACTACCCAAAGAAAATTGAAACCTTACTAGAAGACCCCTACTCTCATCATGGTGGATTTAACCACACATTATCCATCAACTATTAGTTCATTGTACTCTTGTCATCTTTGGAAGACTTGGGGGCCATATGAAGTCATCAAAATAGTGAGATGAAGGGACTAAATTGTGGAATTAAATTAATTAGAAAGTCATAGAAAATTCACACAATTTTGTCTATAAATAGACCACTCATTCCAAGCCTTTCAAACCTTTAAGTTCTCCTCTCCACTCTCTCTCCTCTCCCTCACAAGATTTTTGGCAGACTTGAGAAAAGAAAGAGGAGAAAAAGAAAAAAGAAGAAGAAGAAGAAAGAAGAAAGAAGAAAGAAGAAGGAAAAATGGAAGAACAATGAAGCTAGTCATCTTCTTAGATCAAGAACCTACAAGTAAGAAACTTTTTAAAACCTTCTTTTCTATCCTAATATCATATTCTTTCCTTTAACTCTCTCTAAGATAAAAGAAAGATGAACAAAAATGGATGAGAATGAAGGTAGGACATAGAATCAAGAATGTGCTGTTGAAACCATGTTCTAGGGAAGTTTTAAAAGAACCTAAGATGAAGCATAAATAATGTAGAAAAATAATTAAGAACCTTTTATGAATATATTATGTTGTTGAGATATGTTTGGACATGCCTTGGATTGGTTAAAATGGGAGAAGTTATTGGTTGTAAGGTTTTGCGAAGAATTCGTAAAAAAATAGAGTGCTCTGTAGGCCATCTTCAGATTTTTCATGTAAACCAAATGAACTCTAAATAAAAATTTGTTTTTTACAGAGGCTTTTTATGATGTCTTGAGAGTGTGTGATGTTTGGTTAGACCCAAAAGTGTATGTTTAAACCCTTTTTCTATTTTTGAAGTTTATGTGACAGAGAGTCAGAAACAGATCCCACTTTGAACCCTTGTATCTTGCTCTATAAAAATATCCTTGAGATGATCCACATATCCAGAGAGAGATCTATGAGTCTAGTTTCACTCCCGGTTTACAGAAATTGATTTCAGTAAGTAGATTTCGAGATATGTTGATTCTACCAAACATACCCCTTTGTCAACATATTCTATTGTGGTAATTTTTGGACCCCTTTCTGTTCACAGCCAACTCTGGATTCCTCCATCAAACATGTAGATAACATCTAAATCTAGCTTTATGCAAATGTCTATAGTTTTTCAGTGAGATTTTGTATTTTTAAAGTATTTTACGACTATGTGGAAGAATCTGAAAATACAGAGAAAGATAGTTTAAGGAAACTTTGAGCAAACCTAAGTACCTAAGACTAAATGAGTGACATTGGGGACTATGAGGGTACCAATAATGATTAGAAATGATGTACTTAAGAGAAAAAATACCCCACTTGCATACCCACACAAGCATTCATGTCTCACTTTAGTTCGAGTAGTAAAGTTCTTATCCGATCTATGTATTAGGAATCGGAGTTCCGGAGTGAACCGGAGGACATGGCTCAAGGAGGAGCACTCATTTTCGAGATGCGTTTTTCTTATCACTAGCTTTGTATTATGGATGTGTGAATGTTTAAGTTCCTTATGCTTCGATGGTTTATGCTTTGATAAAATGAATGGTTGTTTTACTTGCGAAAGAAAGCTATGTTGCGGATTTGTATTTTATAAAATGACTTGTGAGCATATATCTTGAAACATAATGGAAGTGAGATATTTTATGAAATTAACAGTAATGTTACTTGAGAAAGAGGCGATAACTGTAAACTTATATTTTTATCAAATAATCAATGAACTTGTTTTGAAATTTGAACTCAATACCTTTTTGAAAGATCCTTAAGAACATAATAGAACATGAGAACTATGATGACATAGGTTATACTGAAAGATGAGTTAATTGATGCAAAAAGAGGAAAAACTAACTTATAAAAGTTATGAAAATTTTATGAGATTATATATAAACGTATAATGAAGAACTTAACTAAAAGTTTGGATAAATGATTAATGGATATATATATATATATATATATATATATTGTGGATAAGCCACAGATGATTGGGGAATACTCGTGCCATGTCCTCTGAGTAGGCCGAGACAATCTTGACTCTACCACTGAGCTTGGTTTAATGAAACCGTCGAATT
>JAUTBS010229207.1:0-11483 GCA_032361285.1 Aequorea victoria
GTTAGAATAAGAAAAACGAGCTTTAGTAATATATATATATATCTATAACGGTAAGTATATATATAACCGGGACATAATCAGATAATATACATCTAATAAGATATGTCTAGTTACTCCCAAAACATGATAAACCATCATTAGATTTAATTAAAATAAAGAAAAAAATGCGAAAACATTGAAAAACTAAGCTTTAACCAGCCTTCCATGGCTGCCTCGACCAGATGGGTCGATTCATGCCTCGGCTGAGTCGACCCAAACCGGAAGGGGATGTTTCCCGTGCTTTGGTATCGACTCATGGCCTCCATGAGTTAACTTATGAAGTGTTGCCCAACCTTGAGTTGACACAAGACCCTTTGGGTCGACTCACGAGGCTATGCCGAGACCTCTAGACTCTTGGGTTGACTCACGCAGTGATTGGGTCGACCCATGCGCATCTGTGTTGCCCCTATGAGTCGACTCACAATCTCTGTGTGTTGACTCACAGTACACTTTTGTGCCTTAGGGTCGACACCAGCCCCCTTGGCATTGACCCTTGACACTCGAGACCCTTCTGGGTCGACTCACAGACTCCATGAGTCAACCCACAGACCTGGACATACCACTTTGGGTCAACTCACTGACTCCATGAGTCGACCCACTGACCATTCCGTGGCCAACTAGCACCTTGAGTCAACCCAGACCCTCTGGGTGTCGACTCAGCCCTGCCTTCCTCTCTATTTGAGTCGACACAGGGGACCCTTGTGTCGACTCATGATCGGCACTTTTGAATTAAAGTTTCAAAAATTAATTTTAAATGCTTAGACCTTGTTCGGGCATTAGATTAAAGGATAAAATAAATTAAATTGAATTAATTTATCACCAGGAACACATAGGGGAAAAACTAAATGGGTTAAGGGACCGTTTGGTAGTCCTAGGTTATTCTTTAGCCTTGTTTAATGTTTTGCGTTATTGCATTGTATATCAGGTTGAGGTTATCTTGCATTATCATTTCCTAGAAGTTAGGTTGAACTTGAGGTGAGCGGATTATGCTATTATCTTTTGATAAAATTTCTTCATTTTCTAAAATTATTTTAAAGAGAAAGGTTTTTAGTCTACTTCAATTGTTTTAATTAAAAATCATTTTTGTAAATGCTTTAAAGGAAAATGTGTGCATTTAAATGATTTTAAATACTTTTGTTATGTCTGATATACTGTCCTGCAAATTCATGGCATAAAATTTTTAAAGCATGAAAAGAAAGAAGATTTATTCTTTACTTATATATATGGTGCAACTTGAGATGTGATTCTTGGGATATAAAAAATTCCAAGGGAAAGACCACCTCACGTGGTGACTTTGGCCAGCTAGGGAAAATAAGTGATTAAATTCGTATTGACCTTAGTTGACTCAACGGTTAAGGGACAGTCCGGGTGTGTCCGGTGACCTTAAGTGGAATCGTGTAGAGAATAGTCCTGGGCGCCAACCCGTGGTGACTCTAATGTCGATATTTGGATCTAA
Source organism: Aequorea victoria (assembly GCA_032361285.1). Lineage (NCBI taxonomy): Eukaryota > Metazoa > Cnidaria > Hydrozoa > Leptothecata > Aequoreidae > Aequorea > Aequorea victoria. Next base: position 1,496 of record JAUTBS010229207.1, read on the forward strand.
GGGTCAAGAGACCCCGAGTAAATGTAGCATTGATACTTTATTTGCGCAAATTATTTTTGTTGCCGGATTGTTTATTCCCACTCTTTACGAGCATGTCACATTTACTATATTTTTATAATATTGTTATTATACAGTATAAGGACACTTGACGTTCATTTTTAGAAGGAAAACGTATGTGTTTTCAAGAAAAAATGAAAAAGGAAAATATAATTTCAAATGAATGAAAATGTAATGGTTGAGAAGAGATCATATAAAGGGTTTGTGATTACCCTTTTTCTTATGATGTATATACCATGCCATATTATGTTATCATACACTTTATCTTTATCTCTGTTTTAGAACTATATTTTACTATCATGATTCCATTCACCAGTTTATATTGACGTTTTCTATAACATTTTCAGGTAGTCTGTGAGAGTTGATCTATTTAATGGATAGCTGTGGGGGATCATATCCTTGACCTCTAAGACATCTCACTATCATGTTACTATTTGCTTCCGCGTAGTTACATTCTCATATGGCATTGTGACACTATGATCATTGATGTTTGGACATCTTTTTGGTTTCTTATTGGACTGTTGACCCATTTATGTCATGTTTGGATATCTTTTTGATTTCTTCTTGGGCTGTTGACCCAATTAATAAGAAAAATGAATTTTAGTATTTAAATAAATGGAATTGAATAATTAATTAGTTTATAGTTAACTAATTTTGTTTAAAGGCTTACTTGGCTTGTTGGGCTAAGGCCCACAATCCATGGTCGGTCACCATTCCCAAATTGGGGCGTGACAACCGACATGGGCACGAATCAGTCGCATGCCCTTGTCATAAAAAATGAAAAAAGGAATTAAGAAAGGAGCAGAGAAAGAGACAGGGTTACCAAGATATCTCTTCAGACATTATGTCTGTATCACATCATTTGGTCCCATTTATGGGTCACGAAGATATCTAATTCATTTGGTAACATTACACGAGTTACCAAGTCATCTCATCAGAAATTATGTCTGTATTTCATCATTTGGTCCCATTTACGGGTCACCAAGAAATTACATTCATTGGGTAACATTACACGAACTACCAAGATATCTCATTAATTTGGGACATTACACGAGTTACCAAGTCATCTCATCAGACGTTATGTCTGTATCTAATCATTTGGTCCCATCTACGGGTCACTAAGAAATCACATTCATTTGGTAACATTATACGAGTTACCAAGGTATCACATAAGGTTTGTATCATTACATATACTTTCCTTTTACAATATAGGATATCGATGTGTTGATAAAAATCTAACACTTTCATGATGTATTCCATAACGCCATACATATTACTTTTCATAACCCATTTCAGTATATTTTTCATATCACTTTATCATTATCTATTTCATAACACATTCCTCCACACTTTTCATAGTACATTTCGTAACACATTTCATAATGCTTTCCATGCAATTTCCTTATCAGATTTCATCATATCTTTCATAACACTTTTATGTGTTTCGTAACACTTCCATTACATAGGATATTCAAGCTTGTAAGAACAATTGATGATAAGCTTTCTATAACATTCTTCATTTCATAGTCTATTCAAGATGATACTAAACCTTTTCATAATATATTTCATAACACCTTTTATTACGCTTTTCATGATGCTTTTCATAACATACTTTATTTCTCGTAACATACATCATAATATTTTTCATGATACTTTTTATTTGGATTCGTAGGATGTCAAAACTTATCCTATAAGAACACTTCCTTATCACTTCTCAGGTTATATAACTTTCATCTCATATTTCATAATACTTTTTATTGGGTTCCTTACAAGTGAAGAAATTATACAATATCATTTTAAAGGCATTTAAACTATAACTACTTCCTTCTCAAAGATACTTGGAAAACATGAAGTTTCACTGTAAGTATACACAAGTAATCTGTTAATTAGTAAAATAGTTCAACCATGATTTTGAAATAAAATATAAAACACTATTTTAAAACATCCAAACATTTACCTTTACTTTTCAATAAATTTTTGGGGATACAGGGGATGTTTAATGAAAGTACATAGCATGAGAGCCACTCACCTGAGGTCCATCCTAAGCTCAAAAGAAATAGAATGTACTCTACGACTCATATGTCAGCCTGAATATGTGGCACAATCATTACAATTTAATAAAGTAATTAGACTATTTACCTTTATCCAAACGGACCCTTCCCAACCATTAAATGTTTCATTCTTTACTTCTGGTGTTAATTAAATCATTAATTAACTTAATTCATCTTTTAATTTAATGCCAAACAGAGCCTAATCCCTTAAGAATTCATTTCCGCAATTTATTCAACATTTTTCGGGTGATGGGTCGACCCAGAGGGTCAATGAGTTGACCCAAAGGCAAACAAGTCACTGTGAGTTGACACCAGAGGGCAGTGAGTCGACCCAAATGCATAACAAGGCACAATGAGTGACACCAAAGGCTTTTGAGTCGACCCAAGGGTGAAGCAGATCACTTTGAGTCAACACTAGGGCTATTGTGTCGACCCAAAAAGGATTCTGGTCGTTCCAAGGCAACCTGGGTTGACCCAAGAGGGGTTTGGGTCGACCCCAAAGCAAAACAAGCGTCCATGAGTCGACACCACTGACTGGTGGGTCGACCCAAAAGTTTCAGACGGTCTCCGTCCGGACGCCACTTGTGTCCCGTCCAGATGAAAAGAAGCAAAGCCAACAGGAAGGAGTTCCAGCGGCATGTGAGTCGACCCAATCATCCCCTGGGTCGACCAAAATGTTAGAACAGCCATTAGTGGCTACTGCAACTCCGTTTTCCCATGATTTTTACAAAGAAGTCTGTTATTCCTTTTTCCAAAGATATTCATTTAAACTCTTGTAATTTATGCATATTCAGTGAATAATATAGAGTTGTATTCAGCTCTTTTACGAAAAAGAGATCAGAGTTGTTAAGTATGGTACACTTAGATGTATGTAGTTCTACTGAAGTGGAAATATTTGGATTCATAAAGTATTTTTTGACCTTTATTGATGATGCATCACAGAAGTGGTGGGTAAGTTTTATGAAGACAAAGGATGAGGCGTTCTAGTATTTTTGGAGGTTTCATGCCATGGTAGAATGAGAGACAGGAAAGCGTTTGAAATGTCTTCACACAGACAATAGTGGCGAGTACACTTCTAACGAGTTCAAAGTCTACTATATTGATCAAGGTATTCGACTGTACCTAGCACCCCATAGTAGAATGGAGTTGTAGAAATGATGAATTGCAGCATTGTGAAAAGAGACAAGCATTCTCGGAATGGTTAAGCTACTTAAAACATTCCAGAGAGAAGATATTAACATTATATGTTACCTGATCAATAAATCACCTTCAGTACTACTAAATTTTGAGATACCCAGGAAGGTTTGGTCCAGTAGAGATATTTCATACTCTCATCTGAGAGTGTTCGGATGTAAAACATTTGCACATGTATCCAAGGAGCTAAGATCCAAGCTTGATGATAAGTCTACACTGTCCATCTTTGTGGGCTACGGAGATGAAGAATCTGGATATAGAATGTGGGATCCAGAAAAAAAAAAAAAAAGGTGATCCAGAGTAGAGATATGGTGTTTCATGAGAACTAGACCATAGAAGACTTTTTTGAGAAGCCAAAAAAGTCCCAAGTTGTCAGTGCCCCAAATATTATTCCAGATCATGTATAACCCCATACCACAGATGATGTACATGATGAAGATCTAGTAGAAGATGCAAAGAGTGTTGAGCAGGAAGAGCAAATCCCTCTACTAGAAGCTGTAGAACCCCAGTTGAAGAGGACGACCAAAGAGCATAGACCAGCAACCAAATATCGTGCTTCTAAGAACATTGTGCTAATAGATAAAGAAAGCTAGAAAGCATTCAGGAGGCACTCACTAACAGAGAGAAAAGCCAATAGATGCAGTCGATGCAAGAGAGAGGAGGTCATTATAGAGGAATCATACATATGAACTGGTAGAACTTCACAAAGGTAGAAAATCATTAAAAAACAAATAGGTCAACAAGCTGAATAAAGATGGGAGAAAAAAACTAGTAAAGCACAAAGCCCGCTTGGTTGTCAAAGGCTTTGGTTAGAAGAAATGTATTAGTTTTGATGAAATTTTCTCTCTAGTTGTTAGGCATGAATGCTAGCATGGACTTGGAAATTGAACAGTTGAATGTGATGACCGTTTTCCACCATAGGAATTTAGAGGAAGAGATCTACATGAAATAACCTGAAGATTTTGAACTACGAGGGAAATAGAATTTAATTTGCAAGTTAAAGAAGAGTGTTTATGGGTTGAAGCAAGTGTCGAGACAATGGTATTAGAATTTTGACTCATTCATGTTGGATCACGATTGCAGCATAACAGTTGCAGATCATTGTGTGTATGCCAAGAAATTTCCAAATAATAACTTCATCATCTTTTTGCTTTATATCGATGATATGTTGATTATTGGTTAGGAAACTGCAATGATTAGCAAGTTAAAGAGAGAGTTGCTCAAGTCCTTTGACATGAAGGACTTAGGCACATCATGACAAATTTTGAGCATGAAGATTGTTTATGATAGGAAGGCAAAGAAACCGTGGCTATTACAAGAGAAATGTATTGAACGGGTGATTGAAAAGTTCAACATGAAGAATTTTAAGCCTGTTAGCACTCCGCTAGCTAGACACTTAAAGTTAAGTAATAGTTTGTGTCCCTCTTCCAAAGAAGAGATAGAGAAGATGGAGATAGTCCTCTACTCCTCTACAATAGAAAATTTGATGTACGGTATGGTTTGTACCTAGGAAAATATTCCTCATGTTGTTGGCGTTGTTAGAAGGTTCCTCTCCAAACCAGGAAAAGATCATTGAAAAGTTGTCAAGTAGATTCTGAGATACTTGAAGGCTACTTCGAAGATGTGCTTGTGTTTTAGGAAAGCGAATCTAGTGTTAGAATGTTTCACAAATGTGGACATGGAAGGTGACCTTGATGGTCGAAAATCAACATTTGAGTTTCTATTCACTTTCGCAAGGGGAGCAACATCATGGTGGTCCAAGCTGCAAAAGTATGTTATTTTGTCCACAATCGAGGTAAAGTATGTAGCTGCTACTGACGCTGGAAAAGAGATGTTGTGGTTATATAGATTCTTTCAAGAACTAGCACTAAAATATAAAGAATGCAATGTGCATTGTGACAGTTGTAGGAACCCACTTCCCACCTCGCGGAGCTGAAGGTTCCTTACTAGGGGTGAAGCCCTTTTGGCTGAGTTTTAATGTTTGTTATAACCATAATGTTTGCAGATAGATGATCAATTATTAATCAAATGACCTTCGTCAATTTCAAAGTACGATCGTAAGATCTCGAAATGAAAATGTAAAACAAACTGGAGTGGCCACTTTGTTTTAAGGTCCAAGAACATATAAAATGACCCTATTTGGATTAGGCTTAATCCTTTCATCACCACAGATCGGGTTCAAAAGGTACCGAGTGAGAAGGTTTTAAACACCCACTCAGCCTAACCTCATGATTAACCTCTACTCATCACCATTGGTTCTCAAATTAAGTCTATATACCTAACTAATGCATGAATGTGTAAACAGGCTGACTAGGTAGGCTCACGTTTTTTAAAACAAGTATTTTGAGAAAAAAAGGGTACATGGCTGTAATTTTATCTCAAGCATGCAAAAAAATAAAAATAAAGCACACTATCTATGAACATGACCCCAAAAATTTATAATCGTTTACCATATTTCGGGTAACCAACTATAATTCATAAGTTCATATCTCTTGTACTTACCTACTACCACACAAGCAAACAGTTCTCTACCTAATGATTCAACTAGGATGGTGCTCATGTGTAAGTTAGTTTTAACAGTTTGTATCGAATGTGAACTAAACCGCATAGTACTATGTTCTTGTGTACTAATCAACATGATGCTATGTTTTGAAAGCAGTAAATTCTAATATGGTCTCTAACATGCGACAGATGATACTTAATGCTCTAGCATGAAAATAAACTTATTATCAGTATTTTCAAAATCCCCCAAAAAAATATATACAGTTTGAACATAAAATGCTAACTTTTGGGCTGGGAGACCTCGGAATGGGGCCGAATGGACCGGATTTTGAAAAATAGCTAAATTTTAGGAAAACTTCCCGAATAATATCCCAGAACCTATAATTATTAGAAAATTGGTTTTGAAATCATAAATTATGAAAAACGGGCCCTACTCAGGTCCCCTGTCGAAAACCAACACTTTTGCGAAAATAATTTGGAAATAAATCATAAAAGGTTTGAAAAGTGTATGATATATGCATGAATTTTGATGAAAATAGTTTTTGATCCATCAAAACACATGATCGAAGTGAAAAACATGCTTTTATAATAGGAAATCGTGAGTTTTGACCATTATCGGGTCGTGTGTCTAAAAAGGATATAAGAAGGAAAAATGTTTGAAATATGAAAATAATTTTGAAGAGGGCTAAGGAATAGTTAAAAAACAATGAAAAAGTTTATTTAAGCCTTAATCAACTTAAAAACTATTTTTAAAAGTATTAAAGCATGCATGCCGACCAATATTGGGTCAGAACTAACCTTGAATCGTAGATCGTCGATTAGCCTGGCGTGTCCTCGCGTTTACGATCTTTGAAGATGAACCTGAATCATTCCTTCTTCGATCGTCTCAACACTCGAACACTCAAAAATTGAAATAGAGGATTTAAAGTTCTTAAAATATAGATCTTAGGACTCATAATTCGTTAGATCCTTCGAGAATACAAAGGCATTCTCTAGTTTTGTTCGAACTTTGAATCAAACTTTTTCAGAATGAATTATGAATGATTGGAAAGAGGGAAGGGCCCTTTATATAGTGGTGAGGATGGAGCTAAAAATACTTGACTTACCGATGTAGGACTAGGTTGGAAAATTCCAGGCCACAAGTGGATCAATTAAGAGGTATCCTAGTTGAAAAAGAGTTCGTCCAGGCCGGGACTCCTCGTAGGGCCGGGCCGGTCAAAGGGGAGGTGGCCATAGTGTAGTGCCAACCCTCTGGCCGTGGGGCCGATTTGGCTATGTGGGAGGTCCAGGGAATTTTTATTTTATATTTTTGGGTGTCCTAGAAGGCAAGAAGGACTTACCCAAGTTTTGAAACATATTCTATTTGGTTTAAACAAGGTGTTTGGAGGTTGGTTGGCTTGAAACCAAGGCTCGGTGAGTGATAGAAGGGTGTTTGAAAAAAGTTGGTAAAAAATTGGTTGAAATGGAGGTAGGTTTAGAATAAAATTTAATTGTGAGCGACTCTCATATCTATCCGATCTCGTTGGAAAACGATTATTGTTCCTGAAAATGTGTTCATCACATCATACGGCAGGGCTAGATGGCGGGTCAATACATCATGCCCAGTCAAAATGGCATGTCTACAGATGCTTCTCTTTTACAGAGCTCAGGTAACAACATGTGTTTATGAGTGAATGTCAAAGTAGAAGACACAACACTTTTGACAAGACATGATGCATAGGCTTAAAACAGAAATATCAATAAAAATTAAGAAAAAGATTTCGGTCATGCTTAGGTATTTTTGAGTTGCCTACGTACTTCTTTGTAGAAGATCAGACTAGCGTAGTTCATGAGGTAATTGATAAACAAGTTCCATGTCTAGAAATAGACAAAAAGTCCTTTTCCTCTTTTTTGAAAAGCAGTTTAAGGCTGGAAAGCCATTTTTAGAAAATAAGTTTGAGAGAATATCTTTGAGGCAAGCGTGCCGATTTTAGAAATTTATGAAAAAATTTCTAAAAGTATGTGAGTCCCTTTCAACGAGATTGCCTTTAATACGGGCCAACAAATTCTAAGATAAAGCCTTTAATGCTAGTAAGGAAATTATGAGATAACGCCTATAATGTTGGCAAGAAACTTCTGAGATAACGCCTATAATGCTGGCGAACAACTTTTGAGATAATGCCAGTAATGCTGGCAAAAGACTTCTAAGGTAATACCTTTGACGAGGGTGAATAACTTCCGAGATAATGCATGTAATACTGGCAAACAAGTTATGAGGTAATGCCTTTACTGCGGGTGAGCAATTTTCGAGATAACATTTTTAATGATGGCAAGCAACTTTTGAGATAATGCCTTTGATGTTGGCAAGCAACTTTAGAGGTAATGCCTTTGATGCTAGCAAGAAACTTCAGAGGTAATGCCTTTGATGCGGGCGAGCAACTTTTGAGATAATGCTTGTAATGCTGACAAGCAACTTCTGAGATAATACTTTTGATGTGGGCGTTCAATATCTGAGATAATGACTTTGATGTGGGCGAACAACTTCTAAGATAATATCTTTGATGCGGGAAGCAACTTCTTCAAGGGTATACATTTAATGTCGGCAGATAACTTTTGAAGATTATGCCTTTAATACGGGGAAGCAATTTTTGAGATAATACTTTTGATGCGGGCAAGCAACTTCTTGAAGGTTATACCTTTAATGTCGAGAGATTACTTTTGAAGATTATACCTTTAATGTGGGTGAGCAACTTTTGAGATTATACCTTTAATGCCGGAAGGCAACTTTTTTTTTGAGATTATACCTTTAATATTGGCACACAATGTTTTGAGATTATACCTTTAATACTGGTAGATAACTTTTTTGAGATTAAGCCTTTAATGCAGATAGGAAATTTTTATGAGATTATACCTTTAATGCCGGCGGGCAAAGATTTTGAGATGACATCATTAATGCCGGCGGACAAATTCTTGAGATGAACTTTTCTTTGTTAAAGTGATCTTTGAAAAACCTTTTAAGCTGACCAGCCATTTTGATATTTATTTTATTTTCTTAAAAGAGGGCCTTTAAGGCGAACGAGCTGCTTTGAAGAAGAAGTTTTCTGAAAGAGCCTTGAAGGCGGGCGAACCATTTTGAAAAAAGTCTTTATTGAAGGAGCCTTTTAGGCAGGAAAGCCACTTTGTATAAAATCCCATTAAAATAGCCTTTTTAGGCGGGCGAGCCACTTTGATAAAAGTTTTCTTTTAGAGATTTTTTAAGGTAGGTGAGTCAATTTTGAAGAATTTGTTTTGAAAGTCCTTTTAAGGCGGGCCATTTTGAAGAAAAATTTTATTGGGGAACCTTTAAGGCGGGCGAGCCATTTTGATAAAAAAAACTTTTTTGAAATAACAATTAAGGTAGGCAAGCCAATTTTAAATATTTTTTTTTGAAAGAGCCTTTAAAATGGGCTAGTCATTTTGAATAGGATTTTCGTTAAATAACAAAAAATTCATTTTATGTCAAATGACAACTTAAAAATACTCATAACCAAATATAGAAAACATAAAAGACATGCTGTGACACCCCAATTTTTTAAAATATCTAAAACGACGATAAACTATGTTTTGCGAGGGATTTGATAAAAATTACCCATTCATTCAATTACCATACAGAAGAGAGTCAAACATTACATTGCCAAATAACTCTTAACATCAAAATGATGAAAATAAAATTGTCCTGAGTCACAAAACATAACAATAAATTAAACTAAACTTGATTAAGCAATCCAAGGCTCTTTCACATTGTCCTGGAACTTCTTAGCTCCTCCGTCAGCTACTTCATGACCTAACATAAAATGTCATGAGATGCGAAACCCAGAATAAATATAATCGATGAATAATTTCTCTACAGCATGCTGTAGACATCCCATTCTTGATTAAACCGAATATCGGCCGATTCCTGTATCCTTTCGATGATGAAAAGTACATCAGTCATATCCAAAGGAGCTTCTACACGTATCCGAAAGTCCGAAGGTACTTCCAAGTACAACCCCGAACACCCCGAAATAACCCAGAACAATACCAAAAATGTCCCTAAGCACCAACCATGTGTGCGCAACCTCACCATGCACACGCAACCTCCTCTAAAAAATCCCACGCAACCTTAAAACACTCCATTGCTAGCGGACGCCATGTCAAAATTACCCAATACCCCAAATCACCTCAGG
>JAUTBS010229317.1:0-11481 GCA_032361285.1 Aequorea victoria
CACTCTCTTTATTAAACAAAAAGATAAAGACATGCTTCTAGTACAAATCTATGTTGATGATATCATCTTTGGAGCCACTAATGAAAGCTTGTGCATAGAATTTGCTAAGACTACGCAGGATGAATTTGAAATGAGCATGATGGGTGAGCTCAACTTCTTTCTTGGACTTCAAATCAAGCAGTCAAAAGAAAGAACATTCATTAATCAAGCCAAGTACTCAAAAGAGTTACTAAAAAGGTTTGAAATGGAGGATGCAAAACAATGTAAGACTCCTATGAGCACATCAACAAAGATCAACAAAGATGAAAAAGGAAAATCAGTCGACAGTAAGAAGTATCGAGGTATGATCGGTAGTCTACTATACTTAACTGCTAATCATCCTGATATAATGTTTAGTGTGTGTTTATGTGCCATATATCAATCTAATCCAAAAGAATTACACCTAACTACTATAAAAAGAATTCTTAGATATCTAATAGGAACAATTAACTTAGGCTAATGGTATCCCAAAGATACTTCCTTAGATATGGTAAGCTATTCAGATACTGACTTTGCCAGCTGTAATTAGACCGTAAAAGCACCAGTGGATCATGCCACTTCCTAGGACATTCACTAGTTTCGTGGTTTTGTAAGAAACAAAATTCTGTGGACACCTCAACCATTGAAGCCGAATACATTGTCGTAGGAAGTTGTTGTGCCCAAGTAATTTATATGAAACAATAATTAGAAGATTTTAATTTAAAATACCATAAAATTCTAATAAGATGTGATAACACAAGTGCAATTAGTCTATCTAAAAATCCTATTCAACAGTCTAGAACAAAACACATAGAAATTATACATCACTTTTTAAGAGATAACGTACAAAAAGAAGATGTATTAATAGAATTTATAAGTATAGAACACCAATTAGCAGATATATTCACTAAACTTTTGAATGAAGATAATTACATAGAAGGTGAATTAGGAATGCTAAATCCATGAAGATACACTAAAAACTTCAAAAGCAGTGCTTTTGCCTTTCATGAGTTGACTCACAACCAGTTTGTGTCGACTGAGACCATAGGTTAGCTTTTGAGTCAACACACTGTATGTTTCAGTCGACTCACGGACAGAGTTAGACCATGAGTCGACTCACGACCCATTGTGCTGACTCACAGACCGCTTTAATAAAATTATCTTTCTTGTGTCGACTCACGAAGACATTGAGTCGACCCAATCCCCTACACCCTACTTGACTCGACTCAAAGCTTCAATGAGTCGACCCAAAGGCACCGGGTATATAAAAGTTTTGAAGCCCCCAAATTCATTTAAAAATTAAAATCTCTCTCTCTAACACTCGCGAGTCAATACCTCCAATATCACCTTCCCCTCTCCATCGACTCAAGACCTGCAAATCAGTCACATCACTCTCATCTCCTCTCTCCTAAACCCTCTTCGTCTTCAAACCCTCTGTCAATCGAACCAACCGATGTCACACCAGTCGGTCGGATGAAGCCCTAGCTACCGTCGGCGATTTTCTCTCTTCTTCCTTATCCACAAAACAAAAATTCAAATTCACCAATGGAAGCTTCAATTCCACGAAGAAGAACCAAGAAACGGTCGTCTGTACAAGAAGAATAGACTTCGAGGTCAGAGAAAAGAAAGAAAACCCTAACCTCACCTTCGACAACTCAAGTATGTCGAGACCACATCATCCAAGAAAGGTATAACAAAATATTTCTTTCACAACAAGTCCCTGATGGAAGACGCATCGATTTCAAATTCTTTAATGAAATTGGAATGCGTTTCTCCACCTGATTTTTTGAAATGGGTTGGCAATTTTTTGCCTCCATTAAGGAACCGGTGTATTCCAAACTTTTCCGAATCACCTACGCACACATGACTTATCACTCTACTAAAGAATGAGTATTCTCCATAAAAAGTTAGGTCAGAGACAAAGATATTCGTTTAAACGCCTCTCTGATAAATCAATTAATTGATGCCCCAACCGGTACACACTTCTTGGACTATTACTAGAAACGTCATAACTACCCAGACTTTCCCATTGAGGCATTCCTCATTCTGATCACAGGCCGTAAAAATATTAACCCAGAAATTTTTTTTGAAGCGAACCTTCTTCTCCCAGAATACAGGATTCTTCACCATATGGTGAATCACATAATTTTTCCCCAAGGCGGGAAATTTGGGGATGTCACCTTCATCCAATTATTTGTGACGTGGGGCATCATCAATAAAGAACCAATAGACTTAGGATACCTCATTCTGTCTGACATATGGAAGGAAGTCCGCACCAAGAAATCCATCATTCCACATGGAATGTTTTTTACCATTCTCTTCAAACACATCAAACTCAACCTCAAGGACACCCTCTGTGTACCTTTCCATCACACACACATGTACAATAAATCTACATTGAAAAGAATGAGACTTATCGAAATAGATGGCCAATGGGTCAAACCTCTCTTTGACAACTAAGCCATTATCTTGGCCACCGAAGTAGGAGACCAACACACAGAGCCTACTACCACTACCACTGCCACTGCCACTAACCAACCCTCTACCTCTATTGCTCCTCCCTCTGATTCTACTCTTCCACCTTCCACCTTCCACCTTCCACCTTCCACCTTCCACCATAGAAGAACTCCAAAACTAACTGAAACTTCTTATCGACCTCAACCTCGCATCTACACAAGAAATCCAACGTCTTCATAACAGAATATCTGTCATTGAAAACCAAAATAACGAAAACAAAGAACTATGACTAGACTTACTAGGAGAAAACCGAAGACTACACCAAACTGTCCAAAACTTCGAAACATCAATAACCCACTTCTGCCGATCCGGATACAAAATTGGCATGTCTTTACAAGAGAGTATTGACAATTTCATTAATGTCGGTACTGCTCTGGTTAAAAGTGTACATAAGGAATATAAGGATGGGATAGCTAAAAAAATCTATGGGTTAATTCTCAAAGTCCATAGTTTTATGGAATGGCTTGGCACCTGCTTTGAAAAACTAGCCGAATGTGAGGAACGACAACAATAAGAACAACAAGAAATCTTTCCTCCCATGGGGAAACAAATCACCGAACTATCTGCTGAACAGTTTCGGGCTACCACGACTTCACCCACCGAGAAAACTTCACGAAAAGGAAAAGGAAAAAGTTTTGACAAAACTGGGAAGCAAAATAAGATTGATGCTCGTGACGCTACCATCTTTGACGCCCTCCAAAAATAAGAAAAAGAAGCCTGCTGCACCAAGAAGCCTTCAACCAAACACCGAAGAAGACACACTGGACGACTGCGTTTGATCAATAAACTCTTTAAATTTTCTATCTTTCTTTCCTTTTTGGGTTGTAAATATTCAGAACAACATTAAATTTTATATAGTTTTTGAGGAATCTTTTGGTATCTTTTCCTTCGTTATGCATATTTTCATTTTTTCTTTTCTTAAGGGGGAGAAGAATAAGAAACCTCTCGATCCCCTTTTTCAGATAACAAAGGGGGAGAAAAATAACATATCCGTATGTTATGAATGTTAAGAAAAAGATTAGACGATTAGTCCATTAAGAAAATATTGGTACAAATAAGTTTGAACTCTTAAAGTTTTCTGCTATTAAAGTTTTCTGATATTTAATATTTAAATAGTATATATGCTTAGATTGGATTGATAAAACTGAAATTTGATATACACTTGTTGCGATATGATGCTATATTGTAATATGATGCTTAGATTGGACTGTTGAGATATGATTGATATTATGTTGCTATATGAAACACCTCTTAAGGAGGAGATCTTTCAATCATTGGTATCTATCTTACAAAAATGTTTCTTAACAATGTTTGTCATCACCAAAAAGGAAGAGATTGTTAGCCCCAAGATTTTAACAAATCAAAATTAGTTTTAATAATAACAAACAAAGTTTTTTAAATGATTAAAACAAACTCTAATGTTTTATACATCAAGCTTAAATGATTTCAAAAATTATGTTATTTGTTGATATTCAATATATCATATTTATTGATCATATCGTGTCATATATTTCTCGCTTAAACGTCAAAATATCATTAAATATTTATCTATTAGGTTAACTCCCATTAAAGGGGTTAACTTTGTGTTTAACATTGATTTAAGTTATTTCATGTACTTAAACAAGTTTTCACATTCTTTCCCAAATAATACCTAACATTTAAACCACTCTCAAACTGAGCCTAAACTCCAAATGTCAAAACAGAGCTTTTTGAGTCAACCCAAACCCCTTCTGAGTCGACCCAACACATAAAACCACAACATTTTTGTAATAGAAGTTTACTTGAGTCGACCCAAGTCTCCTATGAGTCGACCCAAGCAAAATCAGCTCTCGTAGTTTTGACAGGCGGAGCTTTGAGTTGACCCATCATCTCCCTGTGTCGACCTAAGTGCCTCTTATCCTCTGGTATCGACCCAAGTCCACTGTGAATCGACCCAAGTCAGTGAACAATGCCAGAGTCAACCTTTTTCAACCCAGATGTCGACCCAATGCCTTATATGCCACCACGAGTTGACCCAAATACACTGTGAGTCAACCCAAGACCAACAAACCATACTAGAGTCGACCTATGTCTACCCAGTCATCGACCTAGCGCCAATGTTGATCTCATGAGTCGACCCAAGTTCAAAGTAACATGCAAGTATCGACCTGACTCGACCCAGACGTCAACCCAAGTATAAAGACAACACTGTGAGTCGACCCAAGTATAATTTGAGTCAACCCAGAAGCCTTGAACTGACACAGAATGTCTTCTTAGTCGACCCATTGCATAGTTTCTATCATGAGTCAACCCAAACCTACTGTGAGTCGACTCAACCAAAGACAGTAGCCTCAGAAGTCTCATGAGTCAACACAACTCTTCTGTGAGTCGACCTAACTCAAGACAGTACCCTCTAGGAATATTTTGAGTCGACCCAGAAGGGGTTTGAGTTGATCCATAAAAACCTTTTTGTCTCAGAGCAATAAATGTGAGGACGTGATCTTCAACGACTATCTTCAATGACTATAAAATCTTTTTGGGTTATTTGGCAAACTTAAAAACCTTTTTCAAAAACTCTTTGAAGTTCGGAAAATAAATAACAGTTGTAATAAATAATGCTGAAAGTAAGGGATTTTAGGAAAGAGATGATACAACCAGGTTTATAGTGGTTCGGTCCTTCTGACCTACGTTCACTCCTCAAGCACCTTGGGATTTCCAATCCACTAAGTCAGATTCTTTAATTAGGCGAATCGAAGCATCAGTACAATCGGATTCTTCGGGTGAATCGAAACCACCTTCCTTTAGGCAAAGAGTAGCCAAAATTTAGTAGTTGATGTTGTAGAGGATTTTCTCTTTGTATGAGATAATTACAAAATTCAATAACTCTCTTACAATAATGAATCACTCAGTCTAAAAAACAATATACAATAAATGAGAGGAATAAATGACAGAGAGCTGGTGAGGTGCTGATACAGCAGTAATTGAAGGACAAAATTCAATGAGCTATGCTTTTTGCAATGTAAGAATGAATAATTAATGTCTCCAGTATCTTGATTCTTCAAACTTCAATCCTTATATAGGTGTTGATAGGAAAGAGCCATTGAAGGCATTTATGGTGCATTAAATGCTGAGAAAAGATCCGTTGGACGATTTAGCATTATTGCAATGTCGCGCCAGTGTTGACACTAAAGGTCTGGGTGTCGACACTTTTGAGATTGGATCAGAGTTGTGTCGATACTTTTCTTCAGAAATGTCGACACATTATCTTCCAGGTGCTGTAGGGTCGACTCAAAGTATGAGGTGTCGACTCAACCTTTGGTTTTTAAGAATTCAAAATGTTGGTGCTCACTGGAACGTTTCAGGAGTCGACTCAAATTCTGAGGTGTCGACTCAACCTTTACTTTTTAAGAATTCAAATTGTTGGTGCTCACTGGAACGCTTCAGGTGTTGACTCAAACATCATTGGTGTTGACTCAACAAACTATTGCTTGGAAGGTGTCGACTCAACCATCTTGGGTGTCGACTCAGCACTTCTGTTGCTTCAAGATCTGGGCAGTACTTCTTTGTGTCGACTCGTTTGTCTTTGGTGTTGACTCATATGCTTCATTTACACTTGAAAAATCATCATTGTGTCGACTCAAGTGATATTGGTGTCGACTCAAATGTTTTTATAATAGGGATTATCAAAGTTATGGGTCTTCTTGAAAGTTGTTATGAGGGCTCACAAGTGTGATAAACTGGAGCATCATGTTACTTGTTTTTAGTGCTTTTAAATCCTGAAAAACACTTTCATATACACACAAGTATTAGTAAACATCAAATTAATATATTGTTATATGTCAAAACTAAAATTAGGACTTGATTGAATAACCATTTGGCTAATAATATCCCCCTTTTTTACTATAATAACTATTAATTTATACATATAATTTAAAAAATGGAAGAGTGAGAGCTCCCCTTTAATATGTGGATGGGATTTAAAAAGTAACCAATATCAGAGCATATGATTATTTCGAGATAGAGCATGATCATAAGACTTAAAAGCAAAGCATATAAGGATTTTAAAGATCAGAGCATATATGTAAAAAAAAAATGAGTATTTATCCCCCTTTGTTTATGAACCAGAGCATATATATGTAAATATGCAGAGTAGAGCATATAGATAAAAATCATAGCATAAAAAAATATAGAGTAAAGGAATTTCACAAATCAAATCAATTTCGTCCGAGCATAAAATCAGAACATATTGTTCAAGGAAGCAATCTTCCTATGTCAATCAATTTCACTTTACACATCAATCAATCAATCAATCAATTTCACAAATCAATCATTCATTCTTCTCTCCCTTTGTCATAGCAAAAATGAGGAAAATGTATTAAGGATAAAATAGAGTAAAGGAAAAAGTATTAAGGATATAATAGAAAATAAATCATGGATCAGCCATGAACTTCTTGAAGTCCTTCTCCTGGTCAATTTGCTCTTTTCTGGCTTGAGCTCGTTCATCTTTCTTTTCGGCGTCAGCCATAGCTTCAAACATTACAGCCATCTTTTGAGCTTCGTCACGTTTCTTTCGAAATTCTTTTTCTTCTTTACTTTCTTTAGATGTGGCAGGAGCTTTGCCTTTGGATTGAGGTTCAGGAGCAGCTTGTATTCCAGTCAACTGATTTAATCTGTCTTCAATCGTTTGCGTATTTCTGTCATGCTCTTTGTGGAGTTCATCAAGAACAGACTTGTTGGCATGGACGACATATTAAAGACTGTTTTTTAAAGAGGTGGATAAATTTCGGCCACAATCTGTAGCAAACTCAACATTTTGTTTGAGACTATGAGTAGTCTCTTCTATGACATTCATACGATGGGAGAGTTGCAAAATAGATTGATTGAACTCAGAAATATCTTTACACACTTTAGTTTTAAAAGAGTGGAAGGAAGATGAAAGAGATGTGAGTAGAGAGACGACCTCAGAAAGGTCAACGAAAGGAGGAGCAGAAGAGGTTGATGGAATAGCGAGAGGGTAGAAAGTTCTTGAGTAGAGTCATCTTGAGGAGCAGGTGGAGTAGAAGGAGCAGGTGGAGTAGGAGGAGCAGTAAAAGAAGGATCAACATGAGATGGAGGTGCACTCGATGATACAGTGGAACCTCTTCTTTGTGTGGTCCATACCCCCTCAACTTTAGCAATTTGCATGTGTTTCAGAGTAGTGGGACCATACAAGTCATGTTTTGAGAAATGCACTACTTTCTCAGTTTGAAGTTCAACTTTGAAATGATGAAAGACTTTGGTTAAAAACATTCCATGAGGAAGAGAGGTGTTGGATTTTCCATATGAGTGCAGCATATGGGAAATAAAAAGATATCCCAGATTGAGAGAATTTTTATTAAGGATACACCACATAACAAAAATTTGAGAATAGGTGATGTCACCAAACTTTTCTAATTGGGGTAGGAAAATGTGATTGACAATGTTGTGTAAAATTCTCATCTCGGGTTTCAAGGAGTTAGCCTCTAAAGGCTTGTTTGGATCAATGTCTTGATTATCAAAAATTATTTTTACAGCTTCTGAGAAAGAGAAGCCTTAACATTCAACAGTTTTTGTTGATAATCAAGAATTTTGTTGAGAAGATTGGGAGATAAAACAATGAAAATACCTTTCACCCAAGAGGTGATGGTAGAAGGTGAATTTTTAGTGGGTTAAAAGTGAGAGTAAAAAGATTTTATGAGAGTTGGGTAGTTATATTCACGAACTTGTAAATTTTTTTCCCAACCCAGACTAGAGAAAAGAGATTTAAAGATCATCCCAATTTTATCGAAGTAAGGAAGGTCAATACTTTGACTTGGAGCAATTTTTCGAAAGATAAAAGAGGTAAAGTAGAGATTCTTAAATTCAAGGGTAAGGAAAGGAATCACCTCAGAGGTGGCCACATTCACTTCAATTTGTTCGGCGGTAGCTTCACCCGAAGTAGAACCTTGACCTGTCTTTTTCTTCTTCGTCTTTCTAGGGTTTTTAGAACCAGGGCTGGCTGGATTCTTGGAACGCGTACCATCATTTTGGGAGGCATCCTCTTGATCGAGAGTGGAATTGAAGGTGCAGGAGGTTGAGGGGTTGACACGATTTGGAGCAAGGGGACGCACATGAGACACACACCTTTTAGAGAGAGAGAGAGAGAGAGAGAGAGAGCTCAAAGTAATAAAAAAGTCAACACAGAAATTTTTATATATAGAGGTCTCTAGGGTCGACACAAAACTTGTTTGGTGTCGACAAAAAATTGTCTTGAAAAAGTTCTAAAGCAAAGGATAAGGGGTCGACACAAATTTGTCATGGGTCGACACAGAAGTTTTTGGTGTCGACACAAACTTGCGAGGAACAGACGGTATAGGGAGGGATCGACACTATAACATCAAAGTGTTGACACAAAAGTACTTTTACACAGATTATTTTCTTGAACAACACGAGGGGGTCGACACCAACACTCAGGGTGTCGACACAAAAGATTTAACAGATTCAAAAAATAAAACAGGGCACAAATAGAGCATCACATAGAATCATTCTACTTTCATATATCATTAAAGTTCATTATGCCAAGTCTTTTACAAATTATATTGAATCTTTCTTCTTGAAGGGGTTTAGTGAATATATCTATAAGTTGATTATTCATACTAATGAATTTTAATTTCACATTCCCTTTTTCAACATGATCTCGAATACAATGATATCAGATTTCAATATGCTTGGTTCGAGAGTGTTGAATAGGATTTTTAGTTAAACATATTGCACTAGTATTATCACACATAATGGGAATATGGTCAAATGATAATTTAAAATCTTCAAGTTGTTGCTTAATATATAAGGTTTGTGCACAACAACTACCAGCTGCTACATATTCAGCTTCAGCAGTGGAAAGAGAAACAGAATGCTATTTCTTGCTTGACTAAGAAACTAAGAAATGTCCAAGAAAATGGCATGTTCCAGAGGTACTCTTGCGTTCCACTTTGCATCCAACAAAGTCAGCATCAGAGTATCTCAACAAGTCAAAAGAGGAATAACTTGGATACCATAGTCCTAACTCAATCGGCCTTTCAAATATCTTAGAATACGTTTGACGGTAATTAAATGAGATTCTTTAGGACAAGCTTGAAAGCGTGCACACAAGCATACACTAAACATAATGTTCGACCAACTAGCTGTTAAATATAACAAGCTACCGATCATGCCTCTAAAGAGTTTTGAATCAACAATCTTGACATTTTTGTCCTTGTTTAGTTTTGTTGATATACTCATGGGTGTACCAAAAGGTTTTGAGTCATCCATACCGAAACGTTTTAATTTTTTTTTAACATATTTAGATTGATTTATGAAAATCCCTTTAGGTGTTTGTTTAATTTGCAATCCAAGAAATAAATTTAATTCACCTATGAGACTCATCTCAAACTCACTGTGCATACTTTTAGCAAAATCATTTATCATATTCATACAAGTAGCACCAAACACAATATCATCAACATATATTTACACAATTAACATGTCATCATTTAAGCATTTTATAAATAAAATTGTATCAATTTTACCTCAGTAAAAATCTTTTTCTAAAAAAAATTCACTCAAACGTTCATACTAAGCTCTAGCAGCTTGTTTCAACCCATAGAGTGCTTTTGTTAGTTTAAATACATGATTTGGAAATTTATAATTTTTAAAACTGGGTGGTTGTTTTACATAAACTTCTTCTTCAATAAAACCATTTAAAAAACACATTTCACATCCATTTAGAAAAGTTTAAATCCTTTATGAGATGCAAATACAAGTAACATGCGTATGGCTTCCATTCTAGCTACGGGGGCAAAAGTCTCATCACAATCAATACCCTCTTCTTGATTGAATCATTGGACAACCAATCTAGCTTTATTTATAGTAATATTACCATGTTCATTCTTTTTGTCCCTAAAGACTAATTTTGTGCCAATAATAGAATGGTCATTGGGCCTAGGTACAAGTGTCCAAACTTAATTTTTATCAAATTGATTTAGCTCCTCTTGCATAGCAAGAATCCAAGCTTCATCACCAAGAACTTCATCTATGTTACTAAGTTCTATATGTGAAACAAATGCAATATGCGAATTCACATTATGTAATTTAGACCTAGTAGTCACACCACTAGTAGGATCATCTATGATTTGATCCTTAGGATGATTGTTAACCAATTTTCAAGCTTGAGGTAGTGAAGTTAATCCATTATTTTGATCTTCAATATTCTTTGGATCCACTTAGTTTTTCTTGGAATTATCATTAGGTTCATGTTCATTTAGATCAATTTTATCTATACCTTCCTCAATTAAGTCAAGATCATTAATTTGATCTACTTTCTATGAGAATGGGTTAAATTCATCAAAATTAACATGTACGGATTCTTTTGCAACAAGAGTTCTTTTATTATAAAGTCTATAAGCCTTACTAGTCATAGAATAACCAAGAAAAATAGTTTCATCCGATTTAGTATTAAATTTTCCTAAATTAGATTTATCATTTAGCACATAGTATTTACAATCAAATACTTTGAAATAAGCAATATTGGGCTTACGCCCCATCCATAATTCATAAGGTGTTTTATTCAAGTATTTTCTAATAATTACGTGATTCATTACGTAATATACGGTGCTAATGGCTTCGCCCCAAAAATATTTTGGTAGATTATGTTCATTAAGCATAGTGCTAACCATTTCTTGTAATGATCAATTTTTACGTTCAACCATACCATTTTGTTGTGGGGTTCTAGGTGCCGAGAAGTTATGTGCAATGCCATGTTCATCACAAGATTTTCTTATGTCTTCATTTTCAAATTCTCTACCATGATCACTTCGAATGTTAGTTATTGCATAACTTTTTTTATTTTGAACTTTACGACATAGCTTAGCAAAGTGTGTGTATGCCTCATTTTTGTGAGCAAGAAATAACACCCAAGTAAAACGTGTGAAATCA
>JAUTBS010229428.1:0-11481 GCA_032361285.1 Aequorea victoria
AATATCAACTTATAAAAGAGGATGTGTGAATGTGCAAAATGAATGATGGTGGCTAACACCTCGTGAGTATATTTCTCTTTGAGTCATAAAAGGCGTTGTGACGACGTATAGTTATTATTTCTAAAATAGATGTCTTTCTCTTTTTAAATAAAAGAATAGCGGGCATGCGATGTATGCCTTATGTTATGTTTAAATACAAATTCTAGACTATCTTATGGGTGAGTGTGGTCATGCGTGTGAGTTGTTGTGGATGCATGTGTAGAGATATACTCCTTAAATGTGTTGAGTCGGGTACACATTATAGTTTTATTAAAGGAGATACATGAATGTATGTTAATGAGCGAGTGTGGTTCATACTTATTAAATTATGTTTCCCTTGGGGATTAAATGGTTTCATTGTACATTATCCAATTGTCGAAGAGAATACTTGAGACCACTAGATGGGTGAGTGTGTACATGTAGTAAATGAAACGATTATGTGGATGATAGTTGAGCCATGGGTTAAGAAACCTAATAACACTTTTCTAACGAGTTAAATGGCCTAGTGGCGGTTGTAGGCATCTAAACCATTTTAAGAGGATCGAACTAAAGGTGTTAATTTTACTATAAACATGTGGTTGGGCCTTAGTGCCAATTATGCATGTGGGTGTGTGTATAATGTGCATGGAGAAAAATGTAATATGCATATGAAGGTGCACGTGTTGTGCATGTGAACGTGGGTGTGTCGTTTCATGCATGTTGTGGGCCGATGGGTCGGATGTAGCAAAATGCTATTATGGGCCGATGGGCCGGATAATGAAGAGGTTAAGGACCGATGGGCCGGATATAGCTAACAATGCTATGATGGGTCGATGGGCCGAATATAGTTAATGAAGCTATCATGGGCTAATGGGCCGGTTAACAAAGAAGTTGTGGGCCGATGGGCCGGTTAATGAAGCTAAAAATGCCATAATGGGCCGATGGGCCGGATATTAAAGAAGTATGACTTATTGGGCCAGTGGTAGCTGATAAAGCTAATTTATACAGTTGGTGGGGAGTATCCCATATGTATCATAGCACCTTGTGTGTGCATATGGGTGAGTGATGGTGTATGAATGGGCACATAAGTAACTATAAAGTAAGATAAGGCATGAGGCCAAGTTTACTTACGGGTTGTGTAGCATGAGTGTGTTCCTCTTGCATGGTTGGTTTTAATACTAATGTCATTTTTTTTGTACTAAACCTGCATGATGATATTATGTTGTTCACGCTCTTTATTATGATACTAAGTTACTCTTCTGTAACCTTGTGGTTGCAGATCGCAGGATGGGATAGACGTTGATCCACAGTGTCAGCTGGAGTCTTGCTGTAGGGTCTCAGGTCTTGTTATGTTTATTTTTGTGTTGTTATGAGTGATGGAGTGGATGTACTTATATTAATTAGTTTTAGAGTTGCGGGGCTATGTACCTCGTCTTAGAAGGATTTTATCTTTTGTATTTGGAGTCGGAGACTCATTATTCTTCTATGATTGTGGTTTTAGTTGTGTGAAGGTGGACCTTCTGTATGTCTTTTTGTACAGAAATTACTCATAGTTTTATGGTGAGCTGAAGGGAAGCTGACGTGGCACCCCTCCGAATAGGATTAATTATTCTTTCGGGAGTAGGGTGTTACAATAAGGAGGATTCTTTGGAGTTTTTTTTTGAAGCTATCCTAATTTAAAAACCAATTCTCCAGCACATCCTCTCCCTCACTCACGTACACACCCTTTCTCCCTCTTGCTCTCTTCCCATTCCAGTACCTCCCCCTCTCTAACCCATTCTTTGCTCTCAAGCTCCCTCCTGTAAGCTCACCGCCGCCGAGCACACCGCAGCCACCGGACCACCACCGCCGTTGACCGCTGCCGTCATCGTCGTGGTCATCGTCTTCTTCTCCGGTTGGTCTCCTCTTCCTCTCTCCTCTGATTTTATTTTTATGTTCAAGAACATAGTTATATATATAATGTATACGTGTGTAGATGTAGAGAGAACGTGTTTATATATAAATAATAACAGATTGATCACATTGAGGTAATGATTTTCATGTTTAAAATCAAGAACCAAAACACCCGCATATTCTGATATATAAAACGTATATATAAACATAGGATCATTACATATATATACATGTGTATACATGAATATAAAAATCAAATTTTTAGCTAATTTTGATCGTAAAACCCATTAGAAACTTAATGAAAAGTATCATAGTATGTTTAAAGATGAAAATCATGATGAATGGAATCAAAAACAAATCAAAAATTCGAGTTATAGAACCTGGTTCGTCCCCCCTATCAGGTTTTGTCCGGACGAAACACCTCCGGCATCCGGACGGACGAGCCCAGAAGCCTCTTGCCATTCTCTGTGGTTTTCCGTCCGGACGGGCCACCCCCAGCATCCGGACAAAACCAACCAGAGGCTGGCTTATGGCTCTGTTTTGACTCCCTTTTGATTTAGGACCTGTTTGGTTATGACCATAATGATTAACTAAGTTGTTAAGTGTTGTGTAAACACTGAAAGCATATCTTTAATAATATTTAATTATTAAAAACATTGTGAATGAAAATTTAATTATGAGTTGTAATTAAAAATAATTAAACTTAATAAATCGGGAAAACGGTATAAAATAATGTTGAAAAGATTAAATGTGCCGTTTGGAACATCAGTTTAAATAACACATTTTAATTAAATCACAAATAAAGATTTAAAAACTTAACTAACGGATAAGGGCTCATTTGGATAGTTAGACCGATTATCAGTACTTGTTGTTTATTTGTGTTTACCACTTTGTCATTCAGGTTGACGTAGATTATATTTGTTACTTGTGCATTCTTTCATTTCTACGAATATCAGGTGAGTATTTGTACGCTACATATTTTTATTAAAAATCTCCCGTTTCCTCTAAATGTTTTAAGTGAAAAAATATAAAGTATGTTTCAAATTTTTTTTAACTGCAATGTACTATCTGTAGTATCTTTTAATTCAAAATTATGGTAGAATTATTTTAAAATAAGTAAAATATTTTATTCATCTATTATTGGTGCAATCATGATATTATTGGGATTATGTGAAAGTCCAGGGAAAAGTCCTCTACGGAGGTGACTCTGACCAGTTAGGAAAAAGACTGGTTTGATTCTGTGGTGACTCTAACGGACTCAACAGTTCAAAGGATAGTCCGGGGTTTCCGATGACCTGAACTGGGATCGTCTGTGAGAAGAGACCGTGCGCCATCACGGGTGACTCCTGTTCGATGTTGGATCCAATGGGCCGAGGTAGCCCTGAGTTTTAAGAAAAAGACATTATTTACTATTATTTCTCGGGATGTTGTTCCCGTGGTTTGGTATCCCCTGTTTCATTTTGATGATCATATCGTACACCACTATTATTACTGTTGGACATGTTTATATCGTTGGCATACCTTTATGCGAGTATTCTATTTGTTGGACCTTCTGTTGTCCTGACCGATATTTTTGCTGACTCGTCATGTTAACGAAATCACAAGATAAGAAAGAAAATTTAATGTTTTGAACTGTTAGATGTTTGGATGGTTGATCATCTCGTTTATCTATATTGTGCTCTACTGCCATGATTATGTTTCTTTATCAGCATATTTTATCCCCTGTTTTAGAACTGTATTTTATTATGCGTACTTCGCTCACCAGCTTTGCTCATGTAGTATTTAAACATTTCAAGTTTTCAGTGATGATTGGATGTTGAGTTCGTGAGCAGTTGGGATCTGGCATACGACCTCTATGATTCATGCATATGCATTCAGTTCATTTTAGCTTCCGCACTTAATACATTTTAAGTATTTATTATAGATTTTTGCATGACATTTATTGTGAGAATGTTGGGCTGTTTTGCCCCCGATGTTGGATATGGTTTTGGATGGACAGTTTAGTCCCATAAATAAATTATAAATTTTAATTGGTTTAAAATCTTGCAAAAATAGATAATAATTAGCATACATCTAGCTAAATTGCATGTTAGGCTTTCTTGGTTCAGGGGGCTAAGGCCTATAATCCATGGCCGGTCATAACTCCCAAATTGGGGTGTGACAAAAGGCCCACTCTAGACTTCTCAGGACCGAGAGCTCTGCTGAGGTTTTCATGACCGACAGACTGGGAAAAGTTGCCAGGACTGAGGAGGTTATCACCTTCATCGAAGCCGATACAAGGGGAGTGCAGCAACCGCATGACGAGTCCCTGGTCTTCACCATAGTCCTGGCCAACTACAAAGTGCGCCGGATCCTGGTGGACAATGGCAGTTCAGCCGATATCTTGTTCCTCAATGCTTTTGATCAGCTCAACATCAACCGAGAGAAATTGCACCCGGTCAGATCGCCCCTCGCATGGTTCACTGGCGAAAAGATACAGCTGGTGGGGTCAATTGAGTTGCCCAAAACAATTGGCTCTAGCCTGAGGCAGGCTACACATATGGTAAATTTTTTGGTAATGGACTTCCCATCGGCCTATAACGCCATCTTGGGCAGGCCAGCTCTTAACCGACTAAAGGCCGTAACGTCCACCTACCACTTCATGATAAATACCCAACCGATCACGGTGTGGCGGAGCTTCGAGCTGATTAGATTATAGCCCGAGAATGCAACAACACTTTCCTCCGAGAGCCTAAGCTAAAAGAGACCATGACCCTCGACACAGCCGAGGTCCGGGATGAAGAGCTCGTTCGAATAGGAGATCCAGTGGAGAACCTCCTCAAAATCAGCATGGATGAAAGTAGACTCAACAGGGAAGTTCAAATTGCATTGACTATTCCCCCTGATATAAAGACCGAGTTGGTCGATTTCTTGAAAAGACATCAGTCCATTTTTGCTTGGACACACGAAGACATGACGGGGATCAGCCCCGAGGTGATCACATATGTGTCGACCGACTCTACAAACTGGTCAAACAGAAGCACCGGATTTTCACCAAGGAAAGGAATAAAGCTGTGGCAGCCGAGGTCGATCAATTATTGAAGGCTAAGTTTATTCGGGAGGTGCAGTACCCCGACTGGTTAGCTAACGTGGTACTCGTGAAGAAGTCGAATGCCAAGTTGAGGATGTGCATCGACTTAACCGACCTGAATAAAGCCTGTCCCAAGGACAGATATCCCCTTTCCAAGATTGACCAGCTGGTCGACTCCACTAGCGGCCATGAACTCCTCAATTTCATGGACGCCTTCTCAGGTTACAACCAGATACTCATGAATGAAGCCGACCAGGAGAAAACATCATTCATCACAGATCGAGGTACTTATTGCTACCAAGTCATGCCCTTCGACCTCAAGAATGCAGGAGCAACTTACCAGCGGCTTGTGAATCTCATTTTGAAAAAGCAGATCTGTAGAAATATTGAGGTTTATGTAGACGATATGCTGACCAAAAGCAAAAGAGCAGCCGACCATCTCACAGATCTAGAAGAAACGTTCCAAGCACTACATGACTTCAACATTAAGTTGAATCTGGCCAAGTGTGCGTTCGGAGTCTCTGGTGGCAAATTTCTCGGCTTCATGGTCAGCAAGCGAGGGATCGAGACCAACCCCAAGAACATCAAGGCAGTCCTAGAAATACAGTCTCCAAGGACCACTAAAGGGGTACAAAAACTCACTGGCCGGTTGGCTGCCTTAAACCGATTCATTTCAAAAGCAACTAACAGATGTGCCCCCTTCTTTGTCATCTTGAAGAAAGCTTTCGAATGGATAGAATAGTGTGATAGTGCGTTTGCTGACCTCAAAGAATACTTAACATCTCCCCCCTGCTCTCCCGAGCAGTACCCGACTACGAGCTCTTGCTCTGCCTAGCAGTTTCAGACACTGCAATAAGTTCAGCCCTTGTTAGGGATGATGCCGGGATCCAGAGACCAGTTTATTATACCAGTCGAGCATTTCGGGGAGCAAAATCAAGATAACCCATAATGGAGTAGTTGGCGTTCACCTTAGTCATCTCGGCTAGGCGACTGCGACCCTACTTTTAGGCTCACACCATAGTCATCCTAACATATCAACCGGTTTGACAGGTTTTACAAAAGCCTAAAATTTTTGGTCGGCTAGCACGATGGGCGATAGAATTGGCGAGTTCGACATCCAGTACCGACCGCGTCCAGCCATCAAAGGGCAAGCCATAGCCGACTTTATTGCTGAATTTACAGTCCAACAGCCAGAATAGGTAACCAATAAACTGACCCATCCTCAAGAGATAGAGGTGGCCTTCGACATTGAGCAGGTATGCACAGTCAATGTGGACGGTTCCACAAATCAGTTAGCCAGTGGCACAGGTTTCGTCCTCATTTCACCACAAGGAGATGCACTGGAGTACGCCGTGCATTTTGACTTTCGATTGACCAACAATGAAGCCGAGTACGAGGCGGTCATTGCTGGCTTTAGGCTGGCACTAGCACTAGGGGCAACACACGTAAAAATCCTTAGTGACTCCCAGCTGGTGGTCGGTCAAATCAAAGGGTAGTACGAAGCACGAGAAGACCGAATGAAAGCCTACAAAGCAATCATCGAGGAACTAACGGCCAAATTCGATAAGTTCACAATCGAAAGGGTCCCTAGAGATCACAATCACCAAGCCGACAATCTCGCTCGGCTAGCCTCAGCTCCCGAGGGGCAGATGGGTTGAGGAATATTGGTAAAGTACCTGACCCAGCTAAGCATCACCTGAGGAGGAGAACCATTGGCAGTGAATTGGGCGCAAGCCTACGTGACCTGGGCAGAGAATATAATCAACTTTTTGCGAGACAGTCAGTTACACACCGAACGAACAGAGGCAAAAAAATTAAGGTACCGAGCAAGCAAATATGCGCTCATTGATAACATCCTCTACAAATGCGGCTTCTCGGTACCCTACGTAAGGTGTATTTCAAAAGAGGAATTTGAGTACATCATGAAAGAAATACACGAAGTAGTGTGTGGCAACCACTCGGGCACTCGGGTCTTATCGGAGAAAATCTTAAGGGTTGGTTACTGTTGGCCCACCATACAAAAAGATGCCGAAGAATTTGTCTAAAAATGCGACAAGTGCCAGAGGTTTGCATCCATCCCTATGCAGCCGCTGGAAGAACTCACGGTGATCACCACTCCATGGCCATTCGCTCAGTGGGGAATCGACATTGTAGGACCATTTTTGATCGGAAGAGGTAAGGTGAAATTCGTAATTGTAGCAATCGATTACTTCACCAAGTGAGTAGAAACCGAGCCATTAGCAAGAATCACCGATCAAAAAGTGACAGACTTCGTGTGAAAGTCAATCATATGCCGATTTGGTATACTGGGGAGTATTATCACTGACAACGGCAAGCAGTTCGACAACAGAAGGTTCAGAGAATTCTGCGGATCATTCGGCATCCAGAACAGGTATTCTTCCCCAGCCAATTCGCAAGCTAACGGGTATGTCGAGGTGACCAACCGAACGATCTTGAAGATGATCAAGACCAAGCTGGATATAGCAAAAGGCCTCTGGGCTGAGGAGCTTTCAAGCATCCTGTGGGCTTACCGAACAACAGTCCGAACCCCAACAGGAAAAACCCTTTTTATACTCACCTACAGAAGTGAAGCAATCATCCCAGTGGAGGTTGGCCTAACGAGCTACCGAGTAGCCAACTTCAACGAAAGAGAGAATGATCGCACCCTCCGAGAAAGCTTAGACCAAATAGATGATGCCCGAGAGGATAAAGAGGTACTACGACAACAATCTGAAAAAAAGAGAATTCTGAATAGGAGACCTGGTCCTTCGAAAAGTCTCCTTGGCCACGAAAGATCCACGACAAGGTAAGCTGGGCCCGAATTGGAAAGATTCATACTAGGTAGAAGACCAAGTAAGGTCCGACGTGTATCGACTGAAAGACGCAATCGACAGGGTATTGTCACATGTATGGAATGCCGAGCACCTCAGGAAGTATCATCGGTAAGGAAGTGTGTAAAAGCAGTAAAGCAATAAAAAGCATTTTTTTTCATACTTCTTCATGTTTACGCAACGCAGTATATCATAGAACTCGACAGATTAGGTCATCTCAGGACCTGATCGGCCCATTCGTGGTTGGATCGACTTAAAGGCGTCCAACAGAGGCCCGAACATAGAACTCGACAGATCAGGTTATCTCAGAACCTGATCGGCCCATTCATGGTTGAATCGACTTAAAGGCGTCCAACAGAGGCCCGAACATAGAACTCCACGTATCAGGTCATCCCAGGACCTAATCGGCCCATTCGTGGTTGGATCGATTTAAAGGCATCCAAAAGAGGCATGAACATAGAACTCAACAAATTAGGTCATCTCACGACCTAATCGGCCCATTCGTGATTGGATCGAGTTAAAGGCTTCCAACCAAGGCCCGAAGATAAAAATCGATGGATCAAGTCGTCTCAAGACCTGATCGGCCCAATCACGGTCAGACCGATTGACCAAGGTCCCAAGACCCCGATTGCAATGGTTCAGATCTGGTCAGCCCAAGTAAGGTTGAACTCAAAAATACCCTCCAAACACCTTAAGGTATGACAATAAAAAATTATCCACAAAATCCTAACCAAGGTCTAGGGCAGTCACGGTACGAAGAAGGGCTGTCTAAAAGTCCGACCGAGTCACCCTACACTTAGAAAAATTGGTGACTAGACAAAGTGCTAACTAGACGAAAGAATGGGGCTACCACAAACTCAATCGAGACGTACCACACTTGGTAAAATAGTCTTGATGTTCTTCTCGGTCGAAGGATAGCGTAGGGTCATTCAGTATCCGATCGGGGGGTACACATACCCCTTTTTCATCAAAAGTGAGATGGCCAACCGAGAGGGCCAACATTTAGAACAATTTAATGCGAAGCATTCGTTCAAAATAAAAGCAGAGGCATCCAAAAGAAAATTTTCTTCATAAAAATAAAAGATTGTTTTTATAGAAAAGGAAATCAAATACAAGGGAATGAGAAAGATCAGGCAGGGGGAGGCACATCTTTTTCTCATTCAAAAGGAGAAGTCTCGATTTCATCTTTGTCATCACAGAAGAAGGGAGAGAATTCGATCTCCTTGAAGGCCACAACAACTAGAGCCTTCAGCGCGTTGAAACCACTGACGTAGTACTCAGTAGTCTCAAAGATGAAGTCTTCGGAGGCTTTATACTCCTCTACTGCCTCAGTCTTCGCCTGGGTCAACTTAGCCGAAGCCTCGTCCGCATGGGCTTGAGCGCGAGATGTCCTCTTCTAGGCAGTAGCTAGGGCTGCCTCCGTCTGAGCAATCTTCTCTTCAACTCTTCCCTCAACTGATTTCTTCTCATTTGCAGCAAGGGCCTTCTCCTTCTCGGCCTACTCCCTCAGCTTCTCCGCCTCCTGGACTTAGGCTCGGAGGCCTCAGATCTCAGCCCTCGCCTTCTCCATCCCCTCGGACAGCTTGACATTCTATCCCTCGAGGGCTGAAGATTTCTTGGCCTCGGCCTTCAGCTGGATCTCGCGCTGATGAGCCCAGCCTGCCATTTGGAATGCTCGAGCGGAGGACTGCAAAGTCAAAAAAAATCAAAGTCATTAGCAATAAAAAGATATGAGGAACAAAAAAAAGTAAAAGACCTGAGAAGCTTACCCGAGTAATGTCCAAAAACATGTCCTTAGCTAGCTGGGTGGTCCCAACCACCGAGAGCTGGTTGCCCAGGTCATCGATAAAGGAGAACATCCTCTCCCGAGCGACATGGACACTCGACAGCGCGTCCTCAGGAGGGGTCGAGGAGGGGGGGCTCCAAGGACTGAGCTTTAGGGGTCCCCATTGACGGAGTAGGGACAGAGAGGGCGGTGACGGGAATTACGAGCTCTGGAGGAGTGACCGAAGATGTGACCACCGATACCGGGGTGAACTTAGCCGAAGCTTTGGATGAGCCCTCCTCTTTGTCCAGATCCACCACCTCAGCTCCCCGAGCTCGAATGGCTGTGAGGGGGGTATTCTTTATCTTTTTTGCAAGGGAAGCCCCGGCCTCACCTGCCAGTCGAGCTCTAACCTTCTCGACACCAACCTTCTCTGTTCTCTTCGACATTCCTATAAAAAAAATAAAAAGAGGAAGAGGCACCATGGTCAGAAAAAAATGAAAAGAGACACGAGACTAAATAAAAAAGAAATTCGGCTTGAAAGGATAAGGAAAGATTCTCACTCGGGCAGTCAGGACTGAGCATCCAGAAACTCAGCTTTTGGGGGGGGTCACCAAGTTGCCGAAGGATCTGCTGCCCTCGAACTCCCTCCCAGCTTTGACTCGGGTCTTTGTTTCTTTATCCACTAAGGGTTCAACAACGATGTCCCCAGGCTGAGGACGACCCCAGTAAGGGAGAATCCTGCGGGTATGGGGGCAGACCTCCTCCCATGGCTAGAATTCCCAACCCTTCCCCTAGACGAAGAAAACCTCTCCTTCCAGTGTTTGTTGGAGGACGGGCAGCCCTGAACAAGAGCCTGGTCATCCGAGCGTGATTGCAAAAAGTACCACCCAGGTTATTTTTTCTTGGGCTGGTAGTTGTAGAAGAATTGCTCTACGGTAAGGTGGAATTGGCCTCCACTGGCCTTTTTCCATAGAATTATGGCCCCGAAGAAGATCCTCCAGGCATTGGGCATAAGCTGACCCGGGGATAGAATAAGAAAATCTAGGAGCTCTCGAACAATACGGGAAAAAGAAAGACGAAGACCTACCGAGAAAGCATGCTTGTACAAACACGCTTTCCTGAGCAACCGAGAGCATGCTCAGTCATCAGAATGGGGAACTCTACAAATTATAGAAGAGGGAATGAAAAAGGTCTCATGCAGGCGTTCTATATCCGAGGCCCGTGAGACAGAGGGAATAGAGTCGACAGAAAGAACCTGGCCGGCCTCGTCAAAAAGACGAGCGACCGAGCTTGAACTCCCACCACCAGCAGGCAATATCGGCCCTGGGTGGGAATTATGGCAAGATCGGGGACCGAAAGGGTGGTCTCGAAACTAGAGGTCGAAGGCTTGTCTTCAAAAGAGGCAATCTGTTGGGGGTACTCCATTGTACCCCGTAAAACAAGAGGAATAAAGAACCTAGCTATGGTATAAGACTCCCTACAGACCAAATGAAAGATAGGGCTGTTAAAAATTAGGGATTCGATGGTTGGGGCATGAGAATGCTATTTATGAAAAAATTATAGCCGATCGACAAAAAACCAGGGAGAATGAGGAGAAAAATGGGGTAAGGAAAAATCTCTAGTTCAGAGCTCAAAGAAGCCAGAATTGGTTCTTCAGATAGTGGGCTAGAAGGGAGAGAGAATGGGAGAACCAAGAGAAAGCAAAGTACAAGAAAACTTACTAGGGCAGAAAAAGGGGTCACGACTTCGAAAAAGAGAGAACCCAGAACCCTCCTCGCTGGAGATGGTGACAGACGCCGGAGGAGTTGCTTGCCTGGTGTAGACACCCCATTTTTTATTAAACCGAACATCGACCGGTTTCCGTAGCCTTCTGATGATGAAAAGTGCATCAGTCGCATACA
>JAUTBS010229649.1:0-18774 GCA_032361285.1 Aequorea victoria
AGCCCTAGGGGACCGTGCGATTGAGCCTCGCACCGTCGGTTATGTCCAACATCGCAAAGGAGAAGACGATAACGGGTATTGATTACATCCTGTATCAAAGGGATTTACATCAACCCTTGATCGGGAAGATGCCAAAAAAGATGTCGGATGAGGATTGGGATTTACTAGATCGTAAAGCCCTAGGGGACCGTGCGATTGAGCCTCGCACCGTCGGTTATGTCCAACATCGCAAAGGAGAAGACGATAACGGGTTTGTTCAAAGCACTCAACAAGCTGTATGAAAAGCCATCGGCATCAAATAAGGTATATTTGATGAAAAAGTTATTTAATTTAAAAATGAAGGATGATACTATTGTAACAGAACACATTAACGATTTTAATACTTTCGTCAACTAATTAGAGGCGGTGAGTATTAATTTTGATAATGAGATCAGAGTGTTAGTTCTTTTGTCCAGTCTGCCAGACTCATGGGATGGATTGGTTGTGGCGGTCAGTAACTCCTCAACATCAGATAAGTTGAGACTAGAGGACGTTACTCGGTTCATTCTGGGAGAAGAATCACACAGGAGATCATCTGGTCATGGAATTTCTTTAGCTTCAGTTCTAAACACTGAAAGTAGAGGAAGAAAGAACGGCAGGGGTAATCAGAAGGGTCGGGTAATAACATATCCAAATCACGGGAAAGATCTCAGTCGCGGTATGGCGATCAAAAATCTGGTGGTTATTGGAACTGTGGTTAGAAAGGCCACTTGAAGAAAGATTGCAAGGCGCCAAGGAAGCAATGGGACGACGCAAATCAGTGAGGTAAGAGTACTGTTAACATTACTGAAGATAATGATATTGATGCTTTGATTTGTACACTAGATTTTCGTAGTGAATCATGGATAATATATTCAGGTGCTTCGTTACATGCGACTCCATGCATAGATATGCTTAGTAATTATGTGCAGGAAAATCTTGGTAAAGTTTATGAAGCCTGCAGTCTAATTGAAAAGGGTGAGATTCAGATCACTCAGATAAATGGTACTGTTCTGAAGTTGAGGAATGTTAGGCATGTACTTAGCTTAACCAAAAATTTAATTTTACTTGGTTAGCTTGCAAAAACAGGGGTTGTGACGGCATTCACAGACGACACATGAAAAACGAGCAAAGGGTCATTAGTTTTGGCCCGTGGCAAGAACAAATGCACTATGTACGTGTCTTCGGGATCCTATGACAGCATAGTAGTGACAAAGTCTGGGATTGGTGCCGACACTTGGCACAAGAGACTCAACCACATGAGCGAGAAATGAATGAAAGTAATAGTTCAGAAAGAAAAATTACCAAGGTTGCAGTCAGTGGACCTGAATTTTTGTGAAGATTATCTTCAAAAAATAGATAAAAGTTAGTTTTACAAGGACAACAAGAACACTGAAGGGAGAGCGGTTGGAGCTAGTGCATCCAGACGTATGGGGACCATCTTAGGTACCTTCTTTACGAGGCTCTCATTGTTATGTTATTTTCATTGATGATACTACTAGAAAACTACGAATTTATTTCTGCAAAGATAAATATGATGTCTTTGGAATTTTCAAAAATTTAAAAACTTTAGTTGAGAATGAGATAGGTTTAAAACTAAAGTGTTTAAAATTAGACAATGACGGCGAGTACTAGAGCAACGAGTTTGAGAACTACTCTACAACAAATGAGATCAGAAAAGAGTTGACAGTTCCGATTAAGCCAATACAGAATGTGGTGGTTGAACAAATGAACAAAATAGTTATGGAATGTGCTAGAAGCATGAGGCTACATGCAGGGTTGCCAAAATAGTTCTTGATTGATGTTATGAGTACAACAGCTTATCTAATCAATAGATGACCGTTAGTGCTATTGAATGGTGGACTGCCAAAGGAAGCGTGGAAAGAAAAAGATGTAGAATTATATCATTTATGCATTTTTTGGTTGTATATCATATGTACACGTTGAGTTCGATAATGGAAGAAAACTTGATCCTAAGTCTAAGAAATGCACTTTTGTTGGCTATAATACTGATAGCTATTTGAGACATTGAGAATAAAAAGATAATCAGGAGTATGGATGTAGTGTTCAACGACTCTATTTTGTTTAAAAATAGACAGGATCTAAATGATGAGATTATAGATGATTTAGATTGTGTTGAGTTTGAAGAGACATCTGATAGAAATCTAAAACAATGTGATGAGAACATACAACCAACTCCACAAATAGAACCACACACTCCTCATCCTATGAGGTCTACCGAGATTAGTAAATCTGTAATGCGTTATTCACCATCTTTGAATAACTTGTTACTAACAGAAATGGTAAACCAAAATGTTTTGAAGAGGCATTGCATGTCAATACCAGGAAGGAGTGGCAGCACACAATGGATGACGAGATGAAGCCTCTATCATCAAACCATACATGGAATCTGGTACAGTTACTTAAGGGTAAGTCAGCTTTGTAAAACAAGTGGGTCTACAGACTAAAGGAAGAAACTTATGGGAGCAAGAGGTACAAGGCAAGGCTAGTAGCAAAGTGGTTCCAGCAGAAGCTGAAGATTGACTACATAAAGATCTTCTCACCAGTTGTGAAATTCTTCACTATCAGATCAGTTTTGAGCATTTGGCGGCAGAGGATTTACACCCGGAGTAGTTGGATGTCAAAACTGCTTTCCTTCATGCATGGGTATCTAGATAAGGACATCTACATGGTGCATTCACAGGGATAGGAGAATCAGGTTTGCAAACTTAAGAGAAGTTTATATGGTTTGAAATAGGCCCCGAGGCAGTGGTATAAAATGTTTGATACATTCACGGCTAATACTGGGTTTAGTAGATGCCATGCAGATCACTGTTTTTATTTTAAGAAATTTCTAACATCTTATCTTATAATGCTTTTATATGTAGATGATATGTGATCGCGTCGTTTGTGTGATCAAAGATAAAGATTTATAAAAATCGAG
The DNA here is from genome assembly GCA_032361285.1 of Aequorea victoria. NCBI lineage: Eukaryota > Metazoa > Cnidaria > Hydrozoa > Leptothecata > Aequoreidae > Aequorea > Aequorea victoria. The sequence continues at coordinate 2,963 of JAUTBS010229649.1, forward strand.
TAATAACGACTACTCCGTAGAATAGTGTGTAAGATCGGGTATCGTCCTCAGGAACAGGAAGGCTGAGTTGTGTTATTTTCTAATTAATTCTCAAATTAATTCGATTAAAAAGAGAGTTTGTTTGATTAACTAAATTAACTACAAATTAAATAAAAGCTAGAGTTCTTAAATAAAGAGAAAACTGCTAAAGGTTGGGAATCCACCCTAGTTTCGTAACTAGAAAGATGCAATTAATAAACCAAACAAGTATTCAATCAACACAGATCCATTTTGACTACAAGTCGCAACGAAATCGTCAAGAGGGTTAATATGAAAAAAAACCTGGCATAAATTATCTTTCAGTAGCACGGATCGTCTCTAACGGCACGATCCGTCTCATCCTAGCATAACCTATCACACGTCACACTCATACATCAAAGATAACATTTGTATAACCTCATCATCACAATCACAGAAAGCAACGAGGGAAACAAAATCATGCAATTAAAATCAATTAATTAAGAATCAAAACCTTGAGTTATACAAAAGAGTTGAATCGAATACATGAATGGCAAATCAAAAAGCAAAAAACATAGTTACTCTACTAGGGTTTTGACCAAACCCTAGGCAGGAGGAGGTTAGCCGCTCATGGACGAGGACGACGAGGACGATCCGACTAGACGAGCCATTTTGATCTTCTTCTTCCTTGTTCCTTGAACCCTAGCCACAATAGAGATGCTTTTCTCTCAATTTGTGAACCCTAGGAACATAAAATATGTTCCTTTTTATAAACCATGGCTGAAACTCACGTAAAAATAAAAATAGAAATTCAGTACTGCCGACCGGCGTTCGGACGCCCGGCCTTGCGTCCGAACGGAAGCTGCCCTTTTGCCGTTTTTCTTGTTTTCCTCGTGTTTTTGCGTCCGGACATTGGGAAGTTACGTCCGAACGTGTTTGTCCAGTAGCCTCTCTGCCTCCGTGCGTACGGACATGAATTCTGAGTGTCCGGACATTGGTTGGCATATTGCACTTTGTCTATTTTCTGCTCTATTTCCTACTTTTTAGCTCGTTCTTGCCACAGGTTCTGTTATCCACTCCTGCACACAAAACACTTCTAAAACATAAATTAAATATATAAAATGAGGATACAAAATATAAGTTAAAGGGCTTAAATGTATCCATTTAAGCACAGATCAATCATCGTCCTCCTAATTATGCAATGTAATAGATCATAATCAATAATTAAATTTAATTAAACTAAATTAACAACCAAACGAACCATTTCCCCGTTCATAAATTTTAAAATTTGTTTATGGTATTAATTTAATCATTAATTGATTTAATTTATCATTAAACTGATACCCAAACAGAGCCTTAGTCTTAAGTTTAACACAGAGAGATTTTTAAGATTTTTCGGTGTTATGAGTCAACCCAAAAGGTATATGAGTCAACACAACAGAGAGGGTCTTGGCAGAAAGTCACCACAGAGGACCATGAGTCGACACAGCAAGGTCATGTGTCGACTCAAAGGCAGAAGATCTCGGCATCTCACTAGGAGGCGACTGTGAGTCGACTCAAAGGGGCTTGTGATTTGACCCAAGTTCAATAGGTGACCATGAGTCGACACAGCAAAGGCTGTGTGTCGACCCAAGGCCAGGAATCCATGGCATCGGGTGACTGTAAGTTGACCCAAAGGTAGGATGAGTCGACCCAAAGCAGAGTGAGTTGAGACAACTCCTCTTCAGTCGACCAAAATAGACCACGAGTAGACTCAATGAAGGAATGAGTCGACCCAAGTTTAACAGGTGAGGCATGAGTCGACTCAAAGGGTTCATGAGTCGACCCAAGGAGGTTCAGCGGTGGTCATGAGTCGACTCAAAAGACTCATGAGTCGACTCAAGCCAAGGCCTGAGAAACAACAGAGGTCTCACCATCGTGAGTCGACCCAACATTCACGTGAGTCGACCCATTAGTAACGGAACCCAGTTCTAAGGAACGTGAGTTGACTCAACCACAAGGTGAGTCGACACAAAGCTTCGGACGAGTGATTTCATGGCATGGAGTCACTGTAATCCAAGTTTTTTTTCTTGCTTTATTCTTCATTACGATTAGTTATACTTATTTTATCATATTTTCAACTTGATAGATGTATATAACTGCATATATATACAGTATATTCATACATGGATATATATATATATATATATACATCCGTTATACATATATATTGTCTTATATATATATTAATGTGCATATTTCTGAATCATTTTCATTCTAAATCCTTATATGTGATATATTCACATATCTATATATGTTTGCAACCCTTAAATATTAACCTTTAATCGAGGATTAATTAAATATACAAAATATGGTGATATATATACCTATGCATAACAGAAACATGGGATGAAAGAGACAAACCAGAGACTTAGAAAGATGATGACCGACGGCGATGGTGGCACCGGTGAGGAGTGACGATGTCGATGATGGCAGCGCCTGTGGTGTTACTCGGTAATGGCGTTGTTCGATGGTGGTGGTGTGTGCGAGAGAGAGCAGCCGAGAGGAATGGGTTGCAGAGAGAGAGAGATGCCAATGATGGCATAGAGAGATGAGAGGCCTGAGGGAGGGAATCACATTTTTAAAGGATTGTTAGCTGATATTCAAGGATCACATCCCACGATTCCATCATTTTTTATTTATCTTCCTATTTTAACACAACACATCTATTTATCACATGCGCAGCGAATCCCAACTTATTTTATTTTTCAATATTGTCTCTTTTTTCTTATTTTATTATTAGCATAATTATTTTATTATTTATTATTTTAAAAAGTTTCAGACTCTCTTGTTTAATTAAATTTTTAATTAGTTAATTTTTTTAATTAAATAATTTATTATATAAATTACTGGGTTTTACAGTTCTTCTACAAGCAAAGATGTGTGAAATTCTACTCTGAGCTTGAGACATAGCTTTTTACATATTGTCTTCGAGTTTACATTGAGCGCTTGTGCTAACTTTGCCATCAGAAGGCGTATTTCGGTGAGAACACCCCGTCGAGCAGTAACATCATTCTTTTTTTGCAGGATTGACCAAGCCATACTACGAGCAGATCTAAGTCTAGTTTGATCATACCCGATTCGTACAAATCTTGTAAGTTTTCTTGCTCGCACAAAAGTGATACATACGACAAATCTCACATCAATACCCTCCCTTATAATATAAACTAGCGTATGACCCGTGCTTAAATATACAATTAGTATAATTTAATTTAATTTAATTTAAATATTCTATATTTTAACATTTTAAATTTGTACTTAAATGCATTATCAACACAAACAAAGTATCTGAATGAAATATAACAAGTGGATTTAAAAGGAAGAGGAGGTGCAATTAAAATTTTAATTTAACTATTAATGATAATTGTACCTAAAATATCACTTTTAAATAAAAATCTAATTAATTAAATAAAATTTTAATTATAAGTAAAAAGTTTAAATATAAATTAGAATAAGAAATAAAATCAAATTAAAAATGACAAAAAATAAATTTGAAAAAGAGTAAAAAAGAAATTTAAAAATAAATAAAAAGTGGACAAAAAGTTAATGACACATCTTAACAAATATCACTATCAAAATTCACATCTCTTGTAAAAAAAATATGTGAATTTATTTGTGTAAAGAGAGAGAAAATGTCACATAAAATATTTTTGTCATGTAGAATATTTTTAAAATGTATAAGTTATTTTATTGTTAAGATTTTAAATAACAATTCTGAAAAAAATATTAAAAATCAAGAAAAGAAATATTATAAATTGAGAAAAATATATGGTTAAAGAGAGAAGAGAGAAAAAAAATTGAAGAAAAAAAAACGTGTTCGATATAAAAGAAAAAAAATAAAAAAGTAATCACAATTTTAACAATTAAATTAATAAGATCTCAATTGTAAAAGTATTTTTAAGAAAAAATTTAATTAATGAAATATAATTTAAATTATAAATCATAATTTAAATTATAAATTCGTGTAAAAAATAAAATCAAATTAAAGATGATAAAAAAGTAAATTTGAAAGAGAGTAAAAATAAATTTAAAATGGGATAAAAAGTGAACAATACATCTTAACCATTAATTGAAATGGAAAAATGACAATTCTTATATTGGCACATAAATGTCACTATCAAAATTCATCTCCTTTATAATATAGACGTAAGACACGCGCACATGAAAATGCTTCATTAGAGGCTCGAGTAAGACATTCTCCAATGGAGTTGTGAGCGGGTCGAAAAAGATTCTTGCATGAAAGCCCGGAGGTTCATCTAAATTTATTTTTTTATCGATATCGGGACGTGAGTATACGGTTCCTGCGAGTCACCTCTCGCCAAATCTCTTGAACCTGATATATACCCACTCGAATCATAGATTAATGATCAACTACCTTTTTATTTTGAAACCCATGAATCAATAGATTAATTTTATTTTGAAAAGCACACACTGAATCAAATTGATTATTTTTTTATTTTCCCACAAAACTACAGATAAAAAATCATAGGTTATTTTTGAAACATGAGTCCCTACTTGGTTTTAAGATCCAAGAATCGTTTTCTCGAAATAACTCCATAATAGATAAGGCTCAGCCATTTCAGTGTTAAATAACCCGGCTCTAGGCCGAAGGTACGAAGTATTGAATTCTTCCCACATGGCGCATGCCACTTGAAAGGAAACTTGAACACTAAGTCATCCCCTTGCCCAAAATTTCCTATAAATAAGACCCCTCCCACCATTGAAAGAGAGTGAAAAAAAGTCAGAAATCCCTTTTAAAGAGAGAAAAAGATCGAAAAATCTCCGACAAGCCCAAATTCTGTAAAATTATACCCTGAATATCAGATTTCTTGCACTTGAAAGGGCTCAGAAGAACCAAAGATCGTACGAAAGATTCCCCGGAGATGTGTCGTACGTGAGGAAAGGCTACGGAAGTTGTCTGAAGCCTAATTCAAGAAAGTACTCAGAAAGCTTGAAGACTGAACGGAAGGACTCCCAGAAGCCGTGGATATCGCTCACAACTTTACTAACTCACGGGATATACGGTAGGTTTCCATACCCACTTACTTCATAAATATAGTATTTCTTTAAAAACTTCTGTCCTTCGGTAAAAAGGGGAGAAGAGGCCGTTGGCCTCCTTCTCCCGGATTTTTCTTTCTAAATAAATGTTCAAACATGTTTTGCTTTTAGCCATTTCCTTTCTTTTTTTAGAATCGCATATTAGTCGTTTCCTTAATCTTTTAGTCGAATCATATATTAGTCCTTTCTTTTCTTCCTTAGACTGCATATTTTCTGCTTTAATAGTATGCCTTTTATGCCTGAACTGCACTGTTATGCTGTCATCTCCCCATTTGACATGCCTAAGGTGTAAGTATGCATAGAAAGTCTTAGCTTTAGGTTAGGTTTTACTTCCTTGCTTGATTTTGCATGTTCTCTCTTTAATCCCCTTTCTGTATCTGTTATTTTTGATAAATTTAAGACAAGAATAAAACGAAACGGTTAAGTAGAGGCCGATCCTCGGATCGGGCGAGTGGGGTGCCTAACACCTTTCCCTTTCGTACCCTGGCTCCCGAACCACGATCTCTGGAAGGACGGACTAGTTTGCCTTGAAAGACTTTTTAGTTTCTTGATTTATCTGAAAACCAAGTGGCAACTCCAAAATTCGTGCGTTCTTCAACACAGACACACATTTGAGGAAAAATCCCTCTCATTTTCAGATAGATATATTTATATATCCTTCCTTGATGGGGAAAGACGATGAGAGGGCGGGATCACCACACATATATTTAGGCAGTTTCTTGTAAGATTCATCACAATTTCTTAATACGATCTCTACCTCTTTAGTTCTTGGAATTATACCTTTTTGTAAGAGATTTGGTATTAGTGAATAGTGTTGACTGTTGTCACTATGGTTGTCATGGATATTTTATGATTTTTCTACAAAACATAAGTTCATGTCAATTTTGGATAATACTTAACATATTGAAATACTTCACGAGAAAATAAAAAGTTTATGTGTATCTTACAACAATGTCGATCATGATAGATGTTACAATAAATCGGGAGTCTAAGTTTCGGTGGTCCATATTTATCCTACCGTAAACACAGTGGTGTTCACCAACATATTGGGTAAACTCAAAATACTTATGGATGCTCTTCTTAGTCGCACGAAGTCGCCAACTGTACTCGTTCTTACATTGGCATACCCACGTCACTCTTCTTGAATCGACGACTATGTATTGTGTGTTGTTCTTAATGTAATGTATCTTCATAGCATTTTGCAATTCTTCCTTATCTTTGAACACCATCCCTTTCTTCAATTCTGCTGTTAGAGGATTTCAAGTTCGATCACGAGTATAAAAATCATGTGCCGTAATCGAACCATTATTACCAATATGAAGAATAGAATGTCAACCTCGGCCTCGTGCATCGTACTAGTACTTGGGCCAGCAGAATAACCCAGTTCAGTGTTGGCATTTCTACCTTTCCCTAAGTCGGCATTCTCTTCATCGTCATCATCACCATCTTGGCTTTGCATTAATAAAGCTTCCAAGTCCTCATTCGAGTCTGACATAGTACCTTTATTGTCAACATTTAACACATCATCATCTGTGAAGTCATTGTAACATACAAATTACTCTATTGGAGTCGTGATTGTCTCTTGAGGAAAAGATGGAGATTGAAGTGGATTGGTGTCCATGAATGATGACGATTGCCGCACATCCTCCATTATTGATAGTGGACGTACACCATAACTAGACCCAACATTCAGCATTTTGGTCGGAGATGAAATCTCAGGTTTTGAGTGCAAAACAAGATTATAATAAGCCCCAAAGTCGTGTTTGAACTCTGAACCGATTGTATCTCTGTCTTACGTTAATAAATGCATGAACGAGCCAGTCCATTGCATCATGACTTGCCGTTTCACTGCTATCCCTTCAATCTCGACGTCGAATTCCAAATAGTTTTGAGGAGAACCTTCCGCCAGACCAAGTATTGTGTTCAACATGTCATCGTTATTTATTGACATTGTCTTGTACTTAGTAACACATTGAACCAACCTATAAGGATATCTACATTTGAATTTCAGACGATAATTGCCACTATAATGAGTCACTCTTGGGAGTATCATCGCTTTTAAATCCGTTAGAGTCGTTCTCCGATTGACATTGTAAAGATTCTTGGCCTCAGTGTCGTAACATATACCTTTTTCCGCATCTCTAATGATGTTTTCTCCCAATAAAATATTATTCACATCATCTCCATCGTTAATTTATATTTACAAATCACAACGATAATCATAATAAAATTACTTTTTTCGTATGAACGTAACATATAAACGACGACATAATAGTATGAACGATGTATATTTTTCATAGTATGAATGAAAAATATTGTATTTTTTTTCAAAACTTTACATTTTTCTAATGGTACAAATAAAAAAAAATATTTCATCTTTTTAAAATTTTACATTTGAATTACATAAAATCATATTTTTATGTGCCACTAAATTTTAAATTTATAAAATTTAATTTTTAGCCTTTGAATAAAACAAATAGTGAATGAATTACAAAAAAGTAAGAAATTTATTTTTTTTGTAAAATTTAAGACTATAGAAAACTTTTTACAAACAAAAATTACTTTTTAAACAACATATACATTAAATTTATGTTAAATTTTACAAACAATCTGCTTGTTTACTATTCGTTGTTATTGTTCATAATCATAATTTAAAATCATTATGCTACAAATCTAATCATAATCGATAATCTTACTCTATAAAATAAGTCTTACCTTATCTATAATGATTATGATGAAATTTGTGAGTGAAATGGAGGAATTATTATGAAGATTACCTTGAGAGAGAAGAATGAAATATTCGTAGTTTGATCTTTTTTGATATTTTCGATTTGAAGCAGCGTGTGGATCTGAGATTGTGCAGATTGTTTGTATTTTATACATTTAAAAAATGTGTTTAGCAAATACGATTTTAGTATATTAAAAATATTTTTAACAAACACATTTTTAACATTTTATTAATTTTAAAAAATTTATTATTTATAGAAAGCTGTGATTAGCCAACGCTAAAAATGTATTTAGGTTGAAAATAAAATTTTAAAATTTCTATTTTATTATAAAAATTAAAGAGGCCAGCACTCTGACTGTGTTGACCACAACGCGCCTTTCCCTTTCCCTTTCCCTTTCCCTTTCCCTTATCTCTGTATAATGCACATATATATATATATATATATATTTACATAAGAACATATGTGCAGAAACACAACTCACCATTCCCATATAAAACACACACACTGCGACTCTCTAGTCACTGATCTATAAAACTTGAAGCAAAGCCCTTTGAGCTTAGCTGAAGATAATGGTGAAGTTCTGTTCCAGTTATTTACCCATCAAAACTCCTCTCCTATTCTCATTCTTCTTGGTATTCATCACACTAGCTTCAGCAGCTAATAATGTTACGTACGACCGTCGCTCTCTCATCATCGATGGCCAGAGAAAGCTTCTCATATCTGCTTCCATTCACTACCCTCGCAGTGTTCCTGCGGTGAGACTTGGATTTTTCCATGTTCATTTAATAATTTCCATCTAGGTTTCCCAAGAAAACGTGGGGAAGAGAGAAAAAAATCAGAAGTTTCCATACTTCAGCATTATTTGGTCTATTTTTGAGGCGCGTTTCCGTTCTTTTCTTGCTTTTGCCCTCTGTTTGCTCAGTAACCAATTATGCATTAACAACTTGTTTGGTTGACTGTTCTTTATGTGTTAGCGCATTTTGGTTTAGAATTTATTTGCTTCTTCCAATCAATGATAAAATATATCTGTAAGCCGCATTTGCTTATTAATTTTAAGCTTTTTGGTTTTCTGAGATTACATGGAAAACGAATGAAAGTAAATGTTTCTATTTTCTGTAATTTAATCATTTCGATCTCCGTTTTTGTTTTGTTTTCTTTCATTTTCTCGCTTGTTCTCTCACCAAGCAAGTAAATAATTGATTGCTTGCTTTTCTGATTGTTCTCGATATAGTTTCGCATTTCAAATTAGTTCTTCAAAAGAGTGTGTTTCGATTGTTGTTAATTCTCCTTGTAATACACATTTGAACTGATGATTCCTACTTTGGTTGATTGCTAACTCTTTCATGCAAGTTTCAGGTTTTATTGCACTTTGTAATTATCTGCTTGAAATTCATCAATGTAACAACCAATCCAGACTACGAATTGTTTTTGATTATTTTTTGTGTGTAATTAAAGGATTGTTTGACATTTTTCTCTGTAACCCATATTTTGGACGAATAATTGTTTGATTGATTGTTGTATCTGTATTGCGAACTTTGGGTTTTATTGTAATATGTAATTGCTTGTTTGATATTTATCAATGGTACAACCAGTTTAAACTATAATTGTTTCAAGGTTTTATGTTTCTCTGTGTGATTAAACTGTTATTTGACTGTTTTATATTCCTTTGTCAATCCACATTTTAAATTTATAATTGTTTTTTTGATTGGTTGTTATCTCCGTAGTACAAACTTTAGGGTTTTATTGTACTTTCTGAATGTTTGTCAATGTTACAACCAATCGAGACTAAATTTTAATTTTGTTCTATATGAATGCGATATGTGGTAGATGTGGCCAGGACTGGTTCAAACGGCAAAAGAAGGAGGCATAGATGTGATTGAAACTTATGTGTTTTGGAATGGTCATGAACTTTCACCAGACAACGTGAGTGAAATTGGATCTATTTAGCAATCATGTGATTCAACCGCCACACACGTCCTTTGTATATTAGTTTGATTTATTTCTTGTCAAATAATTAATTTCATTTACTTCTTTTGTATATCATTTGTAGTATTATTTTGGGGGACGATATGATTTGGTCAAGTTTGTGAAGATTGTTCAGCAGGCTGGCATGTATATGATTCTTCGAATTGGTCCATTCGTTGCTGCTGAATGGAACTTTGGGTATGTTGATAGTTATTGAAGTCGTAACCTTGTCATGGAGATGATGAAATTTCACCTGCACTATAATTATGGTTATGATGGCTAGACTTTAGTAGATCTTCATTCATTCTTAAAACTCTAAGAAGCAATTGTATTATGCAGTGGAGTGCCTGTTTGGTTGCATTATGTGCCCAACACTGTCTTCCGAACTGATAATGAACCTTTCAAGGTATAGAAACTTAATATTTAATATCATGTGAAGAAGTTAATATTGTTTTATCCTCAAGGTATTACAACGTCATTTGTTTATTTAAATGAACGGATAAATCTATTATGCTCCCTTATGATTTGGCCCTTAAGTACTTCACCTCCCTTGACTTTCTAATATATACAAAACCACCCTCACTTGGTTTTTTCTGTTTACAGCTGTCCCCTTCATGAATTCTGGGTTGGTGCTGTCCATTCAATGCACAACATGGTGCTGTGCGGCTCAATTGATTTAATTTCAGAATATATTTTTATGATCGGATCCGTTCATTTTGTAGTGCTCGTTGAGTTTGGTATCCATATAAAAAATGAAATTAATCCAATATCTGTAGCTATGTGATCGGATAACATTTTTCGACAAAAAAATGAATGGTAAGTATAATTTGGAGAGAAAATAATGAAACAAATGCTATCCGATCATATAGTTATAGATATCAGATTATCTTTATTTTTTACATGAATAACAAACTCAGCGAGCTCTATATAATGAACGAATCTATAATCATAAAAATATATTTGAGAACCAAGCCTATTGGGCCGCACAGCACCGTGTTGTGCATCAATGAGCAGCACACCCCGGGATCCCCCCCTTCACAGCCCCCATCGCCACCCTATCTCATTTGAACCGCCACCCTCGCCGCGCCCTTTCCCTCCCCTATAACCCCAACACCCTTTCTCCCCTTCCTAGCTTCTCCCGATGCCCCCCTCACCTATCCTGCCGCCTAACCACTCTACTCTCCCTCTACCCTTCACAGCTACTCCCAAAACCCCATCTGGCCTCCCTCATTCGACGCCATTATTTGACGATGTCGAAAGCCAAAATGGTTTTCGATATATGATCCCTCTTTCAGTTTTGCTCGTCCTACTTCTAAGGATAAATAGTTTAGCGAAAGCAAGTGCAGTGATGAGATCTGTCTTTTGGCTTTAGTCCTTTTTCTGTGAAGCAAAGCCAAGACTTTTCTGCCTTCCATCCCGCCTTTCCCTGTTTTCAATGAAAAGTCAAAATAATTAGTGAAAAAGCCAAAATGACAAGACAAACTGATTATGCGCTTAAAACATTGGGTGTAACATAGGAGAGAGAAAGATAAATAAGTGAAAGGAAAAAGAAGGCAATGAGGGTATTAAGGTCATTTTACATGTAATGTTTACAGAGTTAGTGGTGCGGATTAGTCCAAAACCATGTGAGGATGGTTCACATAGATTTGAAAGTTGGGGAGGTTAACTGCTCTAGGGTCAAACCACAGGGAGGTAAAGAGGATTTTGCCCTAAAATGAAATATGGATCATTTTAATTTATGTCTTCTTGGGATCCCAGCATTACATGCAGAAGTTCATGACTTTCATAGTGAACCTCATGAAGCAGGAGAAGCTTTTTTCATCACAAGGAGGTCCCATTATTTTGGCCCAGGTAAAGTGAAACTGTAATACTCTTGGCGGAAGTTTGCATTCCGGAGTCACAAACACAACCACTCCCTATTCTTTTGTTCTTAATCCACCACCAGTACCAGTTGGGAACTGATTGTATCAGTTAACAAGATTAATGAAAAATGTATATTTGTATTATTCCTTGCTCTCCCTGCCATTATTACTCTTTCAGGCCTGTCAGTAGGTATAATGCTGATGATTCTGGCTTTTGAGTTTTCAACTTCGGAGGTTACAATTTCTTAAAAGCAGCGTCAGGTACTAGGGAACGGTAGAAAGCTAAGACTACTTTCTTGGTTGAGACAAAAAGTTTGGTTCAGAATGAAGTTTATAGTTCATGAAAATGAGGACTTGTTTTGAATTTACTGAAAAAATTGAAGAATTGTTTTGTACGTGTTTAAAAAAAAAAAGAGGAGACTTGTTTTGAAGAATTGCATGCACCCTTCATAACGTTTGAGCTAACTATGTCGATGCTATCTGGCATAAAGCAATAGCAATTTATGTTTCAATTGCATGCACCCTTCATAATGTTTGAGCTAACCATGTTGATGTTATCTGACATAAACATGGGCAGCAAAAGGACATAATTCACTTGTTATTGTCTAGATCTTTGAAGGATAACTAATTTTCACATTCTCCATACCAAAGCCAAAAACAGGTCAGCATGGTCGCCCTCCTTCTTGATATTGCCAACATCAGTGGAGAGCTATTTAGTATGATACAGAATAACTTGCCCCTTATATTTAGGAACAGCCTGAACATAACAACAATGCACGCCTTCTCCACTCCCGGATTATCCTAATTTCTGCCTTGCATCTCTCACTTGTCACAATGTGCTTATATGAGTTTCTTGAAACATGCACAAAAAATTTAGTTTCCATCAGCAATTTTGTCCTGCTACAGGTAGAAAATGAATATGGAGACATTGAAAGAGTTTATGGAGATGGGGGAAAGCCGTATGCCATGTGGGCTGCCAAGATGGCTCTTTCACAGAATATAGGTGTACCTTGGATAATGTGCCAGCAGTATGACGCTCCTGATCCCGTGGTGAGTTTTTCCCGAGAACTTCCCTCTGAGGTTTTCTACATGTCCCCATAACTTCCATTAGTAGTATATATATTTTTGCATGTATACAATGAAGTCTAGATTCTACATCACTGTCCACAAGAAAATGAGTCATGTCAATGTCGAAACCAGTAATATATCAAAGCTCTAAGAATGCGTTTTAACTTTGTTTTTGCATTGTGCACACAATCAGTAATATATCGAAGCTCTAAGAATGGATCTTAACTTTGTTTTTGCATTGTGCCCATTTCTTCTTTTTATCATTTTTTAACTGCCATTCCAAGATCTGTGCAGTCTCAAGAAATTATTGTTTCTTTACATTGTGAATTAGTTTTTCCCTTTCTGGGTTTTGTACAACTTAGCTTAACTCTATGGCTCCCATTGTCTTGAGAGAAATAAACAGTGTTGAGTGCCGGGTCATCTCCATTTTAAATCAAATGGCAGAAAAACTGACCTGTTTGATGGCAAGTTGAAATAAAAGAATGCCCGCGTAGCAAGAAAGGAGAGAACCAAGACTACACTCGTAGCTGGAATTCTCAAGAAATTTGTTGCGACTTGCGATGGACATTTGAAAATGGCAATACTTCACGGAGACAGGTTGATAATTCAATTATGGCCAACTTTGGCAGCATTGTGCTAATTATGGATTTTGTTTTCATAGCTTTTGTTACATTATAAACTACAAAAGGAATTCTAACAAGTACATCAGTTCACTTCAATGCATCATTTAGTTGGAAGAATTCTACTTTCTCATGCATTACTCTTTTATTATTAGGGAAGAGATAGTTTGTCAAGCTTAGTCACTGGAATGACTATGCAATTGAAGTATATCATAATGATGAGGGAGAAACTTACTGCGGCAGACATTTGGAAATAGAAATACTTCAGGGAGACAAATTATCAGTTGATTTTGGCAGATTGGGCTAATTATGACTTTTGTTTTCATATATTTTGTTAGGATATAAACTGTGAAAGGGATTCTAGAAGTCTATGCTCAACTAGTATATCAGTTCACTTCAATGCATCCTTTAATTGGAAGAAATCTGTATTCTCTTGCATTACTCTTCTGTTGTTAGGGAAGACATACTTGTCAACCGTAGTTAGTTATTGGAGCGAAATGCTATTGAAATATACGATCTTGATGAGGGAGAAAAAGACTATCTTTGGATTGAAGGCTAACGTATTAGGCACATGACTAAGCAATGTGGTTGACAGCTGGCCTAGGATACAAACTCTGAGATCGATTTGAACTAGAATCAGATTATTATGTGTGGGTGGAGAATGATGTTGTTCTGATGGTGAAGAATGCTTTTGTTTTTCTTTCGTTTTTGAATTTATAAAATTGTATACACTGCTACGAAGGCAGACTAATGAATTGAAGGAACAATGTCTATGCAAATGGGTTTCTGATTTTAAAGAAGCAAAAGTGGGAATAAGAATGAAGCTCAAAGAAAAATTTACACCAAAAAGGTTAGTAGATATAAAAGGTCCTTCAAATTACCCTCAGTAGCTTCATATGTAGTTGACCTTCTAAAACTCTTAATGCATTTCTGGTAATTTATTGTATTTGAACAAAATGGAAAAAATATATGTACCACTTGACGATATTCTTTCAATCAACATCGTTGACGTAGCATTTGCATCTTTTGCTTAACACATGCATTCATCAGGAATCTTTTATGAGAATTAGATGAGTCTGTTGCAGTTTGAAAAATAATGGAGCCCTTATAGCTACTGTTTATGGATCACTTCTCTAGCAATGTCTTCGAGAATGTTAATGCTTTTTTTTTTTCTGTTCAGATGATTGCTCTTTCTCCATCTTCTTATTTCTCCCTCTTTTCTACTGAAATTTGTGGTTGCATGCATGCTTGTGCAATATAAATATATGCAATATAAATATAACCTATTGAAATATGGTTCACATCTATTGTAATATCACATGTCTGTTAAAAAGTTTGGAATGCACTTCATGCATCAAAATTCTGTTTTTTTAAAAAAAAATCTAAACTTAGATCTTTGAGTTTTCTCTACATAGTGGACAGTAGAATCTTCATTCAGCTTAGATGGCCGTAATTGTTTCTTTTGCAGATCAATACATGTAATTCATTTTACTGTGACCAATTCACACCAAATTCTCCAAACAAGCCCAAATTTTGGACTGAAAATTGGCCTGGATGGTATTTATTCAAGTTACTTCTGCTCTATGAAATCATATTTCACGTCTCTCTCTCTCTGTTTCTCTGTGAATTTACAACTGAAATCTTCTTTTACCACTATTCTATGATCACTCTTATCATTCACCTTCAATATATATAGAATCACAAATCTGCCCAATTTTTTTTTTGGCGGGACAAGCTTGGTTTGTAATGCTCCTAGATGTTCCCTATATCACATTCAAATAATAAAAGAAAGAACATGTACTATTGATGTAACAAGGATTGAATACGCAAAGGTTCTGTCCGAGCTAATTAGAACCCAAGTTGGCAAAGGTTCTGTCCGAGCTAATTAGAACCCAACTTGTCAGCTTTTGTTTTGAGAATACTTGAGGAGCAACTCTTGTTATTTGAACGGACAAACTGGTAGCACTATGTTTGATAAATGCATGTATAAACATGAATCAACTCACGTTTTTCTGACTATAAGATTTATGGCCTAAGTATGGCAATTAGATCACCTATCCTTCAAATGATTCTATCTTTTGGAGCTCAGCCAATCAAAATTCCTCCAACCACTTGAAGAGAATTGAATAAATTACACTTTTACATGCATTACTATGATCAAGGCTGGAGACATGGCTAGAGCTGACCGATCCTGATTGAGGGTATGCACCATAGCACTACGGCGGCTCTCTTGTTGAACACAAGCATAAGCTCTCGGACTGTGGGAAACGGTCAGCGATCCAAAACTTGGAACCGAATCTGACCACATTCCATGTTTAGACCAACAAGAAAATCATAAACTCTCTCTTTCTCCACAATGGCCTGAAAAGTAACTGTCACGCCCCATTTTCGGGAATGGTGACCGGCCATGATTCATGGGCCTTGGCCCAATAAACCAAGTAAGCCTAAATCAGAATTTGACAATCTATAAGTCA
>JAUTBS010229761.1:0-11479 GCA_032361285.1 Aequorea victoria
TGATACAACCAGATTTATAGTGGTTCGGTCCTTCTGACCTACGTCCACTCCCCAAGCACCTTGGGTGTTCTAATCCACTAAGTCAGATTCTTCAATTGGGCGAATCGAAACCTCAGTACATTCGGATTCTTCAGGTGAATTGAAACTACCTTCTTTTAGGCAAAGAGTAGCCAAAATTTAGTAGTTGATGTTGTAGAGGATTTTCTTCTTGTATGAGATGATTACAACATTCAATGACTCTCTTACAATAATGAATCACTCACTTTAAAAAAGAATAAATAATAAATGATGAGAGGATTTATGACAGAGCTGGAGAGACAGAGATACAGCAGTAACTGAAAATTAGAAATTTATAAGCTCTGATTTTTGCAATGTAACAGTGAGTAATGAATGTCTCCAGTTTTTTGATTCTTCAAAACTTCAATCCTTATATAGGTGTTGATAGGAAAGAGCCATTGAAGGCATTTATGGCGCATTAAATGCTGAGAAAAGAGCCATTGGATGCTTCAGTATTTTTGAAAATGTCGCGCCAGTGTCGACACTAAAGGTCTGGGTGTCGACACTTTTGAGAATGGATCTGAGTTGTGTCAATACTTTTCTTTGGAGGTATCGACACATTATCTTCCAGGTGCTGTAGGGTTGACTCAAATTTTGAGATGTCGACTCAACCTTTGGTTTTTAAGAATTCAAATAATTGGTACTCACTGGAACGCTTCAGGTGTCGACTCAATCATCATTCGTGTCGACTTAATAGACTATTGCTTGGAAGGTGTCGACTCAACCATCTTGGGTGTCGACTCAATCACTTCTGCTGCTTCAAGATTTGGGCAGTACTTCTTTGTGTCGACTCATTTTTCTCTGGTGTCGACTCATATGCTTTATTACACTTGAAAAACCATCTTTGTGTCGACTCATGTGATATTGGTGTCGACTCAAATGTTTTTTGTAACAGGGAATTTCAAAGTTCTGGGTCTTCTTGAAAGCTGTTATGAGGGTTCACGAGTGTGATAAACTGGAGCATCATGTTACTTATTTTTAGTGCCTTTAAATCTTGAAAAATAATTTCTTATGCACACACAAACATTAGTAAACATCAAATCAATATGTTGTTATATGTCAAAATCAAAGTTAGAACTTGATTGAATAACCCTTATGACCCTCCACCGGATGTTGTCGCGGCCCCTCCTACCACGGCCCCTCCTGCTCTGGGCCCTTCATCTTCCTCTCCTCGGCCTAAGAAAATGTTGACCGACTTCAATGTTTCCTGGGCGAGGATGTCATATTTTATTGGGGACCTGAGCCCCTACCTCGCAGAGATTGGGATGGGTCCTCTGGCCAAGGAGCTGATCCTTGACCTCACTCGAGTAAGCCTTTACTTAGCCTTTTTTGCTTTTATTTTTTATTCTTATTTCTTACTGTCTAACACATCTCTCTGGTCATTCCATTTTGTAGACCTGTGCTCGGGTGGTTCACCTGTCGAGTCGCTACTTTCAGCGCAAAATCTTCATGACTAGTGAGATGAAGAAGGCCTCGGCCTTGCAATTGAGAGCCACAGATCTGGAAGAAGAGCTTAAGGCGGTGAAGGCCCAAACAAAGAAGGCCAGAATCTAGGTCATCAAACTAGACTAGGCCAGGGAGAAGGTCGAGCAAGAAAAGAACTCTTTCCTAACCAGGATCTAGGAGCTAGAGGCGGCGGTGGCGACGGTGGAGCAAAACACTGCCGATGCTGGGGGCCAAGTAGCCAAGGTCTCGGCCAAGCTGGAGAAGGCTGAAGAGGAGATAGCCAAGGCCTCTGAGGACTTCGGGCTTAAAACTACTGAGTACTAGGCCAGTAACTTCAATGCTATGAAGGCTCGGGCTGCGACTGCCTTCAAGGAAGTGGACTTCTCCTCCTTCTAGTGGGATGACGAATAGGAGGCCGAAGAGCCTTCAACCAAAGAAGGGAATGATGCTCCACCTCCCTCGACTTGATCCTCCTTCTTTCCTTTTGTGAAATATTTTTCTTCTGTACTATTGTAAAAACAATCCTTTTTAATTTTTCAGGGAATGAAAACATTTTGGATGTGTTATCTTTGTCTGGACGAATGCTTTTCTTTATCTTGCATATTGTTTATTTTGCTAAGTGTTTAGACCCTTCCGTCGGTCATTCCATTTTTTATTGAATGAGTGGAGCACTCTATTTCAATTGGGCCCCGGGCGGCCCTTTCTTTATCCTGACTGACCAGAACCTCGGACAAATAAAATTATCAAGTGTTTGGTTTCTCGGTCGGGCTTTATGATAGTTTTGTTCATATTCTGACTGACTAGAACTTTGGATAAAATTTCCAAGTGTTTTGGTTCCTCGGTCGGGCTTTCTAATAACCTCCGATCATCAAATCCCTGAGTTTTTCTTAGTCAACCATTTTTAGATTGTCTAACCTTATGCCAACTCATACTGATCGTTTTCTCTGTTGGCTCAATTATAATTTTTAGTCGAATTAATCTCCTTGTCGGCTCGAGTCTTAGTTGGATACCTTTAGTCGATCCAACCTCCTTCGAGTTGACCAGGTGAAAACTTGGTTATAGACCTTTGAATCTCTAGGTCTCGGTTGGATATCTTAAATCAATCCAACCTCATTTGGGCCGACCGGGAGAAATCCTGGTTATCGAACTTTGAACCTTCAGGCCTCGGTTGGATACATTAAATCGATCCAACCTTATTTGGGCCGACCAGATAAAAACCTGGTTTGTTGACCTTTAAATCTTTTGGGTCTCGGTTGGATACCTTCAGTCGATCCAACCTCATTTGGGTCAACCAGATGAAAACCTGGTTTGTCGAAATTTGAATCTTTCGGGTCTCGGTTGGATACCTTCAGTCGATCCAACATCATTTGGGCCGACCAGATGAAAAACTGGTTTGTTGACCTTTGAATCTCTTGGGCCTTGGTTGGATACCTTCAGTCGATCCAACCTCATTTAGGCCGACCAGATGAAAACCTAATTTATCAAGCTTTGGATCTTTTGGGCCTTGGTTGGATACCTTCAGTCGATTCAACCTCATTTGGGCCAACCAGATGGAAACCTGGTTTGTTGAACTTTGAACCTTCGGGCCTCGGTTGGATACCTTAAATCGGCTCAACCTCATTTGGGCCGACCAGATGAAAACCTGGTTTGTCAAATTTTGAACCTTCGGGCCTTGATTGGATACCTTCAGTCGATCCAACCTCATCTGGGCCGACCAGATGAAAACTTGGTTTTTGAACTTTTACAGATATGTAGTTTTATGAAATCATGAAGACATAAAAAAGATGATACTTTTATTGTTGTCATTTTACATGCTTTTTCACTTGTAGTATTTTTTGAGGTGCTCGGCATTCCACGCATGTGGGAGTATCCTACCGGTTGCATCCTTTAGTCGGTATACTCCGAACCTCACTCAGTCTTCCACTTGGTATGGACCTTCTCAGTTTGGGCCTAACTTACCCTCTCGGGGATCTTTAGTAATGAGGGAGACATTTTGAAGGACCAAGTCCCCTATTTTGAACTCTCTCCCTTTGATATTATTGTCGTAGTACCTCTTCATCCTCTACTGGTAGATTGTCGTTCTGAGAGTTGAGGCCTATCGTACCTCGTCTACCTGATCCAAGCCTTCTCAGAGGGCTCGATCATTCATTTCTTTATCGAAGTTGGCGATTCGATGGCTAGCTAAACCAACCTCTATTGGGATGATTGCCTCGCTTCCGTAGGCGAGCATGAATGGAGTATCCCCCATTGGGGTTCAGACTGTGGTTCGATATGCCCAGAGAACGTTTGGGAGCTCCTCGGCCTAGAGGCCTTTCGCTGACTCCAGTTTAGTCTTGATCATTTTCAAGATCGTTATGTTGGTCACTTTGACCTGTCCATTAGCTTGTGGATGGGCAGAGGAGGAGTACCTATTCTGGATGCCAAACGAATTGCAGAACTCTCTAAATCCTTTGCTGTCGAACTGCCTACCGTTGTCGATGATAATGCTTCTCGGGATGCCGAACCGACATATGATTGACTTCCACACAAAGTCTACTGCCTTCTATTTTGTGATTTTTTCCAATGTTTCAGCTTCTACCCACTTGGTGAAGTAGTCGATTTCTACTATTAAGAACTTCACCTGACCTCTCCCGGTCGGGAAAGGCCCTATAATGTCGATTATCCATTGGGCGAATGGCCATGGGGTGGTGATTAAAGTTAGTTCTTCCGGCGGCTGTCTGGGGATGGTTGCGAATCTTTGGCATTTGTCGCTGTTATTGACAAAGTCCTCGGCGTCTTTCTAGATGGTGGGCCAGTAGTAACCAGCTCTTAGAATTTTTCCTGATAGGACCCGAGTGATTGCCACATACTCCTTCGTGTACTTCTTTCATTACGTACTCGGATTCTTCTTTTGAGATGCACCTTAGGTAGGGTACTGAGAAGCCACGTTTGTAGAGAACACCGTCAATGAGCGTATATTTTCTTGCTCGGTACCTCAATTTTTTCACTTCTGCTCGGTTGATAGGTAGTTGACCGTCTCGTAAAAAGTTGATTATACTCTCTGCCCAGATTATACAGACCTGTACCAAGCTTACTGCTAGTGGTGTTTCTTTCTGAGCGATGCTCGACTGGGTCAGGTACTCTGCTAATACTCCTCTACCCATCTTCCCCTTGGGAGTTTAGGCCAGCCGAGCAAGATCATCAGCTTGCTGGTTATGATCCCTGGGAATTATCTCAATTAAGAACTTGTGGAACTGAACTTTCAACTCTTCAGTAATAAGTTTGGAAGCCTTTATTCGATCTTCTCGCGCTTCGTACTGTCCTTGGATTTGACCGACCACTAGCTATGAGTCACTAAGGAGTCTGACCTGTGTAGCCCCCAATGCTAGTGCCAATCTGAGGTCGGCTATGATAGCCTTATACTCAGCTTCGTTGTTAGTCGCTCGAAAACCAAAGCGTATGGAATAGTCTAATTCATCTTTTTGTGGGGAGATGAGAATGAGACCAGTGCCACTGGAAAATTTGTTTGTGGATCCATCCACGCTAATTGTCCATACTCGGTGAGCGTCGAAGGCTACCTCAGCCCCTGGGTCGGTCGTCGAGGGATTGGCCTCCGATGGAATGGGAGGCTGCTCGACGGGTGGGGTCTCAATCATGAACTCTATGATGAAGTCTGCCACTGCTTGTCCTTTGATGGCCAGTCGTGGTCGGTACTGGATGTCGAACTCGCCTAGCTCTATTGGCCACTGATCCAGGCAACCTGAGGTTTCTGGCTTTTGCAGTATCTGTCGCAATGGTTGATCGGTCAGTACGACTATGGTGTGAGCTTGGAAGTAGGGGCATAGTCATCTAGCTGAGATGACTAATGTGAATGTCAGCTGCTCCACCCGAGGGTATCTAGATTCGGCTCCCTCTAATGCTCAGCTTGTGTAGTAAATGGGCCTCTAAGCCCCTTCATCTTCTCGAATGAGGGTCGAGCTCACTGTCGTTTGGGAGATGGCCAAGTAGAGTAAGAGCTCCTCTCCTGGAACTACTCGGGAGAGCAATGAGGGAGAGGCTAAGTACATCTTGAGGTTGGTAAATGCTTGCTCATAAGCTTCGGTCTAGTTGAATGCTTTCTTCAAGACACTGAAGAAAGGTGTACATTTGCCAGTCGTCTTTGGGGACTACATCTCTAGGACGGCTTTAATCTTCTCAGGGTTACCCTCAATCCCTCGTTTGCTGACCATGAATCCAAGGAACTTGCCTCCTGACACCCCGAATGCACATTTGGCTAGATTTAACTTCGTATTGAAGTCGTGCAGTGGTTGGAAGGTTTCTTCGAGATCCGTGAGGTGGTCGACAGCTTTTGTGCTCTTCGTCAACATGTCATCGATGTAGACTTCCATATTTCTTCCGATTTTCTTTTTGAAGATAAGATTGATGAGGCGTTAGTAAGTTGCCCCGGCCTTCTTGAGGCCGAATGGCATAACTCTATAGCAATAAATTTCTCGGTCTGTGATAAATGAGGTCTTCTCTTGGTCCACCTCATTCATTAGAATCTGATTGTAACCTGAGAAGGCGTCCATGAAGCTAAGGAGTTTATGGCCGCTGGTGGAATTCACTAGTTAGTCAATCCGAGAGAGGGGATAGCTATCTGTCAGGCAAGCCTTGTTTAGGTCGGTGAAGTCGATGCACATCCTCCACTTTCTATTTGAGTTCTTCACCAGGACTACATTAGCTAACCAATTGGGGTACTGTATTTCCCAAATGAATCCTGCGTTTAGCAGTAGCTCCACTTCATTCGCTATGGCCTCGTTCCTTTCCTTAGCAAAAATTTATTGTTTCTTCTTGATCGGCTTGTGGAGCCGATCGACACATAGGTGATGCGTGATCACCTCGGGGTTAATCCCAGTCATATCTTCATGTGTCCAGGTGAAGATGGATTGGTGTTTTTTTAAGAAATAGATTAGCTCAGCCTATATATCAGGAGGAAGGGCTGGCCCAATGTGGACCTCCCTATTCGGTCTTCTTTCATCTAGGCTGACTTTGAGGAGGTCTTTCACCGATTCTCCTCTTCGGATGAGCTCTTCGGCTCTGACCTCGGTCGTATCGAGAGTCAGGGTCTCTTTTAGTTTGGGCCCTCAGAGGGAAATGTTGTAGCATTCTCGGGTTGTGGTTTGGTCGGCTCTTAATTCTGCCACTCCATGCTCGGTTGAGTATTTGAGCATGAGGTGATAGGTTGAAGTTATGACTCTTAGCTGATTGAGGGATGGTCGTGCCAAGATGGCATTGTTGGCTGATTGGCAATCCACCACTAGGAAGTTGACCATTTGGGTTGCCTGCTTCGGGCTAGAGCCGATCGTAAGGGGCAATTCAATCAACCCTAGGGGCTGTATCCTTTCTCCTATGAATCCTACTAGGGGCGATCTAACCAGGTGCAGTTTCTCTCTGCCTATATTAAGCTGATCGAAGGCATTAAGACATAATATGTCGGTTGAGCTGCCATTGTCCACCAGGATTCTGTGTACTTTATAATTGGCAAGGACTATGGTGAAGACCAGGAGGTCTTCATGTGGCTGCTGGACTCCTCGGGCGTCAACTTCGGAGAAAGTTATGATCTCCCCAGTTTTTGTGGTTTTTTTCGATCGGTCAGTCATACAGACGTCGCTGGGACCCTTGATCCTGAGGCATCTAGAGTGCGCTTTTTTGGAAGAGCCACTATCCTGTTGTCCTCGAGGATTTTCCCAGTTTTTCTAACCGACCAGGAACTTGTTGAGCCTTTCTCTCTGGATTAATGCTTCAATCTGCTCTTTTAGATCGAAGCAATCTTCGGTGTTGTGGTCGTTATCTTTGTGAAAGTGGCAATATTTTTCAAGATTGCGGTGGTTCAGTTGAAACCTAAACTTCTTCGGCTATCATAGCTTGGGGTTGTCTTCAATTTGTAACAGGACCTGCTCGACAGAAGTATTCAGAGGTGTATATTTCTCGAAGCGACTGGTCGGTATCCTGGGTTGTTTGGAATTAGACTGACCGTGCTGCGACCGGTCAGAGTCTCGGGACTATTTTAATCGATCTGTCTCATCTCGCTTCCTTCGAACGGTCTTCTCTATGTGTTCACCTTTATTGGTTGGTTCAGAGGAACGGTCCTCTCGGGCATTTAGAGCATCCTCAGCGTTCATGTGCTTTTGGGCCTTCACAATGAGCTCAGTCATACTGGTTGGCGGTGCCTTTGCCAGTGAGAAGAGAAATTTTGTGGGCTGGAGGCTACCCATGAACGTTGTTAAGGAAACTTTGTCGTCGATGTCATCCACCTTTAGAGCTTCGGCATTGAACCGAGTGGCATAGGGTCTCAGTTTTTCCTTGTTTGACATTGAGGAGGTATGTGGCTGGCCTTAAATGTTGTTGGCCGCTAATAAAGTGCCCTACGAACAACTTACTCAACTGGGTGAACGAGGAGATGGACCTATTTTTTAGCTTGTTGAACCATACGTGAGCTGACCCCTTCAGCGTTGTTGGGAAGGATCGGCACATGATCTCGTCGGGAATTGCATGCAGATGCATATAGGCCTTGTATGTTTCTAGGTGGTCCAGGGGGTCTTTCAGCCCGTCAAAGGCTTCCATCTGTGGCATCCTGAATTTGGATGGCAGGGGCTCGGTCATAATAGACGAAGAGAAAGGTAAGTCTTTCTTTTGGACGAGCTCGTTGACAACCACCACGGTCTTTCCCTTCATAGTCGCCATCACGTCATTGAGTTGGTCTTTAACTTCTCTCAGCTCAACCTCCATTGCAGTAGAGGCTTCAGTCTTCTCGGGCTGGATGCCCTCGGCTCGTTTAGGAGCTCAGTTTTCATCCTGAGGATAAGCCCTACTCTCGGCCATGTCTTCATTCTCTCTTGGCTCTTCCTCTTTGCATCGCCCCCGGTCGTTTGGCTGTTGGACTACTAGTTTCCAGTCGTTAGGATGTGGAATCCAAGGGGAAAAGGGAGGAGTCGGGCTTGTTCATCGAGCCTTTGGTTGATGGCCTGGTTTTGGTGAACCAGGTCTTGAATTAGTTTAGTCAAATCCTTCAACTGTTGCTCGACATTATGTGGCAGGTCCCTTTGAGGGTTTCCCTGGTGATGATTTCTTTCGGAGGCCAAGAATCTTGTGGCGACCATTTAAAATACGAAACACCGGGGAGAGGAACAATGTTTAGTCGTTCCCACAGATAGCGCCAGATGTTGGTGTCTGAATCTGAACGGTCCTCCGAGATCGGTGTGCCTCCAAAGTGATTGTTGAATCATTCATGTTCGTCGGTTGAGTTCCTACAAGATGTTAGAACATAGACACCGGCGGGGTGCCGGCCCATTATTCTCTGATGCTAAAGTCAGCAAATAGGTAGTTAATAATCGATGTAGAATGGAGAGACTGTATGTAGATGTCGAGAATGGCGTCCCTATTCTCCTCCTTGATGATGTTTATTTATAGTAGCGTAGAGATGTCAATTCTGGAGAGGATCCCTCATATTTCGGGATTGTCCGTGATCCAGGGGATGTGATAGATGAAAATTTGGGATTTACCTGATTCGAGCAGGAATCTCAGGATTCGTGTTGACCTGATTACTGATCTCTTGCGGAGACAACTGTTGGAGTAATCTTTGGAGAGATTGGTGGTGTTGATCTCGAAGTTGACTGTTATGAGTGCTCGGTTTGTTTGATCTAACCGATCGGGCTCGTGGGTCCAGCTGACTGAGCTTGGGATTTGCCTGACCGGGCTCGGGGTTTGGTTGGCCGAACTCAGAGCTAGTCTGAGTATAAGATCGGGTCGGTCTAGTCGGTTGTCATGCCTCTCGATCGGGACCAAATATTTTTTGGAAACCTTCTCGATCGTCTTTAGGCGACCGTTCATTTTATACCTATCATATGGCAAAAACGAATATCAAATGAAGAAAGTGAAAAGATCAAAGATCAGAAAAAGAAGATTTTTTTGTTACTTAGCTTTAACGAATAAAAATTTATACATGAAAAGGGAAAAGTGAAAATTCTAAGTTTTTTTTCTAAACAAAAAAAAAGAAAGAGAAAGAAAATAAACATAAAAATGAAAGTACAGTGGGAATAACTAGATTAAGTCTTCCTTTCTCTCACATCATTGTCTTTTTCCCGCTTTATATCTCCATTCCCAGTCGTATGGAATACCCATCAGAGAAGCACTACTCAGAGATCCCTCGAGTCAATCATCTCCCGGGATGACCAAAATTGTCGATAACGCTCCGAAAAAGGGGCATATTGAGAAGAAGGGGTCATGTGAACCACCATCGGAGGGCACGTCTGAGCACGACCCAACTGACACAGAATGCGAGAGGGAAAATAGAAAGTGGTCGGCTTCAGGCCCACGAGCAGAATGTCGGGATGCTCCATGGTCGAAATCGTCGCTGCATAAATAGTCCACCAGGGACAACGCCAGCATATGTCTTCGCGAGTCAAACCATCAAAGAAATCTTGCCACTCAACCATGGTGGTATAAGGGCATGAAACCCTCCTATGCAAAAAGGCTCTCGAAGTATAAACTCCAGCCAGCGGATGCTCCAGAATATTCACCTTCTCCATCAACCAGATCTGAGAGAAAATATGAGAAAATGAGAGCTGAGTGAAAAAAAATTAAAAGAAATACAGAGAAAAAGGAGAGATGAGCAGAAAAATTGAGAGAAAATATGAAAAAAATGAGAGTTCTCAAGAGATACCTGAAGGAGCAAGGGACTGCCCGCAAAAGCAAAAGACATACCAAAATGAATAATATCCAAACTAATAAAGGTCTCGACCAAGATCAGTAACACAAAGTTCTTTCCCTCATTTATTTGAGAAGCTACCTGTACTAAGGTAGTACTGACATCGTTATTTCCAGGGGAAAGAAGGAAATGTGCCAGAAGACAGATACACAGGGCATAACGAAGGCAAGATTGCAGAGGAAAGTCTAAAAGAGAGCCAAAAGGGCAAAAGCAGTTCACCAGACAGGATATGTCGAGAGTCCTTCCATGCAGAATGAGGAAAACCTCACTACCTCTCAAACCGCATAAATCTCTCAATAGCTTGTTTGAACTCGCAAGAGTTCTAGGAATCAAAACCTCCTCTCGAGGGAAGAAATGCATGATAGCTTCAAATTCTTCAATAGTGGAGAGAAGCTCTTTGCCCCCAAGTCTAAATATATGGGCTACCGGATCCCATAACTGAGTAGATGCCTTTAAAAAATCTTATTCCATCCTCACGGACCTGAAATAGAAAAGAGCTTTCAAAACAAAATTCACAAAGTTGGTTTGCTCAATCTTAGTGACCTCATCAGTCCAGCAGGAAAGAGAGTTTTGAGTGGAAGAAGTCATTTTACAGAACAAGAGTTGGCTACTAAAAGGAGGCTATGGACCCCTTTATATAGAAGATCTAAGGGTCCTGAACCTAGCATGCTCCACCTCATGAAAACACAAAGTAGCGCACGCCACTTCATCATGGCGCGCACCATGTCATCCCTTCCCATTGTGGCTCGCGCCACCTTAGTTGAAAAAGGGAGAAGTTTTGTTTCCCTTCCCTGCTTTAAATATGAGTTGTCATCACTGGTACTTAAGTCTATGGGTAGTGACATAGTCATTTCGATATATGCCTTACTATCTACTATCATTCATATATGTACACTCATGTGGAAATCTAAAGATGCAATAAAATCCAAAAAAGAGCAAATTCCTTGCTCATAGTAAATCCTTGTACATAATAATCCCTGTAAATATCCCTGTAAATATCCTTGTACATAGCTATCTTTGTACATAACAATCCTATACATAGCCATCTTTGTATATAGAAATCTATGTATATATAACATCCATGCAAGTAAATTAGGTGCAGTCCATGTATATGAATAACCAAATAGCCACACAAGAAAAAAAGGAGAAAGAAAGAACTGGAAAAGAGTGCTAAGTGAAACCTTCAAATTAGGCACGAAGACCTATCCCATAAAAATAAAAATATATATGGAAAAAGAACAATGTATATCA
>JAUTBS010229872.1:0-11478 GCA_032361285.1 Aequorea victoria
TTCAAGCTTGTAGCTTGAATGGTGCTTTGAATGATCCAATTAAAACGAACTAAAACTACTTTTAAATTCTATAATTATGGGGTTAGGGTGGATTCGTGTCGCCCTAGAACTTTTTTTAATCAGTTTCAACCTCTTTATATTTCATTCATTAGTTTAATCACAAAAAATTCCACTTCGGTTCTCCCACTTAGAATTAATTATAGAATTAATTGGAAAACTTTATACCTTAGCCTTTTTGTCCCTGTGGATCGACATCCGGTCTTACACACTATTCTACGAAGTAGCTTGTATTACTCAGTTCTCTCTTATAAATTTATCTTTGACCGCAAACGATTCGATCACCTCCTCCCCTATATATACTTTTAACCACTGCGTATGGAATCTTCTGCCATCTTCAAATTCTTTGAGTAAGAATTTCCTTCCTTTCCAACTCTTGTGCAAAGAACTTTATCTGAGAAGCTTGTTCCAAGATCTGGTGTCATCCTTTGTTTCTGGTCTCAATTTTTGAATCAGTATGTTCCCCTTTGCTTCTTTTAGAAATCATATTCTTTCAACTCCTATGTATTTTGTGTTCTTTCTCTCGTTCATCTTCTTCATCATATAATGGGGAGACTCCATAACATGGTTTCCAACACCACGTCTATGGCCATGTTTAGAAAGAGGTATCAGACCCTGAAAGATGTCCAAATAAAATTTGCCACTGCCAATGACCCCCGAGAGGGGAATGACCAATGTATGGTGATTCATTTGGTCACCATTGTAGAGGGAGGAGTTTGGTTCCCTCTACACCCTCTTATGATGGACGTCCTTAACCATTATAGTTTGAGCCTCATGCAAGTCTCCTCCAATTACTTTCGAATAGTCATGGAGGCCATCGAATTGGATAGGATCCTGAGGACCATTCTTGGCCTCTAGGATATTGTATATTGTTACAACATAGTTTGGTAGAGAGAGGGAACTTATTACCTCAAAGTAAAAAAGGTTGTCGAGAAGCTCATGACCGAACTACCAAACTCTAGCAAAGGCATCGATGATGACTTTATTTTCGTCTCGGGCAACTTTGAGTTCTGGCCCAACGAAGAGGAAGAAGTCGCATGGGTCGTCCGTCGTAGAGACGGGAGTCCTGGTAGTTCCTCACAGCTTTTTCGTTCTTAAATTTATCTTTCCCAAGCTTTTATCTTGTGGTTGATCGATGTTTGTCTTGTGCAGGTGAATCTGCCAATGTTAAGGACTGAGAAGTCACCCGAGGGGTCCATCTTAAGGACCTAGATAAAGTTTGGGCATATAAAGGCCTTCGAGGTCAGAGAAGAGAGGTTCGAGATGCACATATTCTTCTGAAGTACACCCTAGTATACTGGTCCTTCATCAAGAAAAATATCATGGGAGTTTAGATCACCCTAGGCACCGAGGTCATTAGGGAAGTTCAAGAGGGCATCCCTATTCCTTAGACTTCTAAAACCAACCAGGTCACCGTTGCCCAGTCCCCATTAAGGGAAGCCGAATCGAGCAACTCCCACCAAGTCGACTCCCCAATCCAGCTAGAGATCAACTGGTCTATTTTCCTTATGGAGAAGAGAGGAGTCGTTGCCATAGACCTATCTTATTTTGTCAAGGTTAGGAGAAAGAAGAAGAGATGCTTCGTGTTGGTGTTCGAACTATAGAAAAAGAAGCAGGCAGAGGCAGTTCCCCTGCCCAAGAAGAACCAACGCCTAGAGACAAGCTTAGCCAGGCCATTGACGAAGTTCCTCTTTAAGGGAGAAAGAAGAGGAGAGTGGCCCCCACCACCACTAGGGTGACTATTGAAGCTACGGGCCGAAAAGGGCCCCCTAATTCCCAAAGAGAATGTGGCGCGATGGGCGCTGAAGTTGATGAAGGGCGACCGTCCTATGCAAGCTGATGATCGGGTCAGCCCTCCTGAGATTGCTCAGGGCTTAGTGGAGGTTCTAAAGCTTCCTGAGGATATGGAGGCCATCTATGGGATGTCTAATAGGTATCTCACGAAGTCGATCATCCAACACCTCATCCAGGTTAACAAGTGTCACTTTTTCTATGTTTGCTCTTCTTTTTCCTTTATTGTTCTAACCCTTTTTTTTTCTTATTTGGCAGGGCCTTCAAAGATCCATGGTGGTGGGAGAACGGATGAGTAAGCGTGAGGTTGAACTCTAGAGGGCCTATGAGAAGAATCTCGACCTTCTAAGCAACATGGCCAAAGCTGAGAATGTCCTTCGGAAGAAGATGCGTATCATGGATGATGCCACATTTTGGGCAGGGAAGCTGGCCATCGAGTATACCAAGGAGCAGAAGAAGGCACTTGAGGATGAGGAAAATTTTCATGTTGCCGCTGCCAAGCTGGAGAAGCTTCAGGAGGAGCAGGCCGAGCAAATTAGGTTGACCTATGCAGATGGAGTGTTTGATGCCACTTAAGAATACAAAGGGCCAGATACCCAGTCTCCAAGACATGGTCTTTAAGGTCGCCTGGGTAGCTGCTCTTGTAGTCGTTGGAGTGGCGTCGAACTCTCCACTCTTTTTCAAGATCTCATTGCCCATCCTATTTGTGGATGTTGACGAGGAGGAGGAGGCAGATAATGACTTCCTAGAGTAGATCAAGACCTTTGAGGCCGAGATGCCTAAGGTCGCTGATGACCCAGCTGTCGACTCCTCTATGATGGAAAGCAAACCTTTGGAGCCATCTGCTGAAGGTGCTATGATGACGGGTCTGGACGAGCAAACCAAGAAGGTTTAGGTGACCGAGGGTGCCGAATAGCTCTGAACCGAAGCACCAAATCAAGAGGACTTTCCTACCGCCACTTAGACAACCTTCTTTATATTTTTTTCTTTTTTCTTTTTTTTTTCATTTTGTAATACAAGGGTTTTTAACTCCATTCTTAATAAAAAGTCATATTTTCTTTGATGCTTTGTTTCCATCCTATGTTTCTTGAAATGCCTGATCAGTGTTTTTCTGAGCTTCTTGAGCATTGTCTGTTTGGTAACACTTATCACCTTTTAACCTTCCATTTAATGAAAGATAAATTCCTTTCACCCTTGTAACAATGGTGAATGGATTTTCATGTTATCACTGAAGTTATGTTCAAGAATACTTTTCTGCATGCTCCCTTAGCTTATGACTTCAAGGTCAAGAACCTTTCTGGTTTGGCCGAGCTCTCCACTTTCCTTAGTTCATTTTGACTATTAGGGTTGGAGCTCGGCCATACTTTATGAGTCATTGGTGTCTTCTATCTTGGGAAGATAGAGGAAACTAAACCTCTTTCTCATTTTACCTTCTCGGTAAGAGAGCTGTTAGGTTTGATGCCTTTACTTTATTTTTTTCTTGAACCAGAAATTGCATCTATATTAGGTAGATAGGCGGATTCTGGTCATGTACTCATTTTACATTTAGGTTTGAAGGTTCATGAATGCTCTTTTATTGAGTGTTGGGTTAAAAGTGATAATTTCACCGTGTTTTCATGAAATTGATTTGATTTGTGCATGATGTTGTTAGATCTTGAAATTATTTTAATTTTTCCATATATTCTTGTTGGATTTTGGGTATATGTATTTGTTGGGCTGAAAAATGTAGAAATTGGACATTTTATCTTGGTGTTGAGAGTATGCATATCAATTGTTTGTTGAAATGTGTCAAAGAAATTTTCATGCTTTTTGTGATGAATTTTTTGGGGCGTTTGATTTCTTTTGTTTGTAATGTTGAGATTTTGGGGATTCTTGTAGTGGGTTAGTTCATTTGAGCATATGGATGGGTGTTGGATCATGTGTTTGGTGGAGTGCGCATGATTTGTCTTGTCTGCCATTTTGTGTGTTATGTGTGGGGCAAGTAGGCAAGATAGTGTGCCATGTAGGGGCCAAATGTGTCTTGTTGGGTTGTGTGGGTTTTGTTGAATTTGAATGTGTCGGGTTGCATGAAAAATTTGTTAGGTTGATTTTGAGATTTGTGGGTCAAATGGTCGGTGATGTCGTGATTTCTCATGGAATGCTTGGTTATGTGTCATGTGATTTTTTTTATTTTTTACTTTTTTATACATTTCTTTGTTGAATGCTTGTGTGATCGTAAATTGGTGAGTAATTTTATTGTTTGATTATTTTTGATTAGTTCTTGATTCAAGTTTTTTTTTACAGGGACACACTGGTAATTTGAAATGCTGCGGGAGCATCAATAGTACGCTATCGTGGTAT
The DNA here is from genome assembly GCA_032361285.1 of Aequorea victoria. Lineage (NCBI taxonomy): Eukaryota > Metazoa > Cnidaria > Hydrozoa > Leptothecata > Aequoreidae > Aequorea > Aequorea victoria. The sequence continues at coordinate 4,189 of JAUTBS010229872.1, forward strand.
CAGATTATACCTATCCCCGTACAGGCTAACATAATCAATGTCGGCTTCAGCCATTTTATAAAATCCTTGGTGACCGCCCAGAAGGATTGGTATTACTGGATGCTCTTGCGGAGAGATGGTGAGATACGACCAATACTTTTCATCTTCCTTTTGGTGAGATGACTCTGACTCCACTGGACTTTAGCATGATTACCGATCTGCGTGTTGGTGGTAGTCCTTTGCCTCTTGACCCGGATCTTTATCAGTATGATGGGGTGTGGGAACACTTTTTTGGGATTGAGTCTCCTTTCTCGGGGGTAAGAGCCACTTCTTACTCTTTTTTTCTATAATCACTTTCATGATCTTGCCTGTGATGGCACTGACGACATTACTTATCATACAAGAGCATTCCTGATGTTCATGTTAGGGGAGACCCTGTTCGCCAATTTAGACAGTTCTGTGTATTTATATTTCTTACCGGGTTTACTGGACATTGGTCAAATCCACGAGTTTGATTAGGGTGGTACTGGTCTGGCCACGATTTATGGCTATATGGGGCCATTTCTAGGGAATCCATCTTGCATACTGGAGGTTTCTGGCAGGCTTGGGAAGTATCTCATTTTCTCTTCATTTTGGCATTTTCCTGTCTCGTTGCTTCATTTTGAATTTTGATGGTTGTCTTGTGTAGGTGTAGTGCTATGAATACATGCCTACTTTGGCTCTGCCAAATAGTCATGAGTTCCTGAACATTTTTTCCTGAACTTTGAGGTGGTTTAAGAGTACTATGGGGGATCGACTGACTGGTCACAACTTGCTAAGGACTCGTGACATGCTGAGTTCTCTGACTTCGACTCAAGTAATCGGTCACTTATAGTTTGTCCTTTATTAGCTTGTGAAATGCTTTTGCCAATTTCCCTCACATGTTGTGCGTCAGGTAAATTGGGCCCCTTGGGATCTGAATGATTTGGTGGGTGTGGCCGTCACTCCTCGGGAGGTTGTTATGAGGAGGATCCTGCTGGACGGCCCTTTTTGTAGGGAGTGGTACTTGGATGAGAGGGTGTCTCATCAGTCCCTTGGTACTATGATTATTTGAATTCTTCTTCCTCTTCATACGTCTATGTGGAATCTTTTTACCTTGGAGGGTGATGATTTGAATGAGGCTATGGCAAGATACGAGGCAGACCATCTCCTGGGCCATGGGTCCTATGGATAATTTGTGAGGAACCGCCTGATGCCTCCATTTAATCATAGAGCTCCTAAGCCTTAGGCCAACAGTGACGTGCCTTCTTTCGGGGTAGCTCCTCCGACTAGGAGACCCACTTTGGGTCGTTCTTCCAGGCTTTCTGCGGTGCCGTGGTCCATCGATCTCTCAGATGGGTTCGGGAACATGGATGAGAGGCATTATCTTCCGATTCCTGAGGCCAATTTCGGGAGGCCCAATTCTATAACTGAGGTATTTATCTTCAGCATTTTTCTAATTATTGCATTGTTCCTCATTTGATTCCAATTTCTCTGTAGGTGTTTTCGTCCTTTGTGGATTAGGTTCTTCATTCTTTCCACTCATTGCGTAGTTTCTTTCGGAAGTGTGAATTTGCTCGGAATGCCTCTTGTTGGAGCTCTACAGATGCGGTGAGCGTATGTAGATTCTTTCAATCTTTCCTGCTCATTCTTGCATTGTTTCTGAGTTTGACTTGTTACTATTCTGATTAGGTCTCTATGAGACGTTCCACTAGTGTGAGCATGGGCGGAGCCACATGGAGTCGAGAGGGGGTATTTTCCCCCACTAGAATTTTGATATTTTTTTAAATATTTTTAATATTTTAATATTTTGTAAATTTACCCAATCTAAAGTAAATATTTATCCTCTCTAAATTATAAAGTTGCCCCTCATATAATAGGCTGAAAATCTTAGTTTGCCAAATTTTATCCAAAAGATTTTTCAAATGTTGATATATTGGCAATTTCTGATCAACTTGAGAATCTTATAATGGGTGTACACTTTAGTATTGAGTTCTCTGATTTAAATAGAATAGATAACCTTACTCAGAAAATGATTAAAATAAAAAAGGATAAAGTATACCCATTGATTTATAGACTTCTAACATTAGACTTAATTTTACCTGTTGCGATAACTATAGTAGAAAGAGCATTTTCTACTATGAAGATTGTAAAGAATCAATTTCGCAACATAATGAATGATCAATGGATGCAAAATAGTTTACTTGTGTATATTGAGAGATACATGTTTCATAGCATTACAAATAAAACTATCATTTATTGTTTTCAAAATATAAAAAGTCGTCGTGATCAATTGTAAATTCAAGATTTTATATTATCAATACATAATTTTTTTAAGTAACATTAATCTACTACGTTGTATATAATTTTAAATATGCGCCCCTCTAAATAAGAATCCTGGCTCCGCCCCTGAGTGTGAGGGCTTCCGCTCTTGTGGTTCGACGACATGCTTTCAATAACCGGTGTTCCTTTGACATTCTTTGTCCTGTGCGTGAGCTGAGCTTGGAACTAGCCACCTCAAATGACTCGGACGATGATTTCATTCCTGAGGTGCAACCCAATGTGGCCTCCTCAAGCTGTAGAGCAAGACCTAAGAGGACCCGCAAGTGATTGACTTCCCTTTTAGATATTTTTTATTTGATTTGGGTTTGTAATGATGATCAACTGAGATTTTTGTTTTTGCCGATTTTGGATAAAAAATTTCATGCATGTATTTTTTTTAGTATTATTTGTGTTTGGATGGAAAACGTGGGACGAATGATAACTGTTTGAATTTTAGATTTGGTAAATGTGCTCAAATTTTATGTTTGCGTTTAACTGGATTAATGGCGTTAAATGTGCGATGAATATTTGTGTTGGAATTTTATTTTGATGAATGGGCTAGGATTTGAGGTGAATTTAGACTCATGGAGTTTGAGTTTGGTTTAATAGTTTGAGTTTGAGCTAAATTATGTTTAGGTTTGACGTGTTTGAGTTTATTTTTTTTATATATATTTTTGAACAAATTTGCATTTTTCGAAGATTTTTTTTAAGAAAGGCTGGTTCGGCACTCTAGGGAGGCCGGTCCGGCTCACAGTGGGGCTTCTGGCAGGGTTTTTTGCCTGTCCAACCTTTATGGTGTTGGGCCACCAAATTTTGGCAATTTGACTTCGAATTGAACTCTTTTTCTAGCGCAACTCTAAAATGCTCGTCTATATAAAGGGGTACAAACTTCTTTTACTTTCAAAGCCTCCATATTCTTTGTTTTTCTTTTTGCTGTCTCTGATTTTGCAAAGCCATGGATGTGTCTTTTTCTCACGACTTGGCTCGATGGATGGATGATATTGTTGGGATCGAGAGAGTGAATTTTTAGCATTTTGGTTTGAATGCTTTGTTCACGTTACAGGTCGTTCAACTTCAGAACGATGTTCTTTTGGCGGCAGTGAAGTTGTGGGATCTAGTGGTTTGAATTTTTCATTTTGGTGGTTAAGAGTTATGCCCTACCATTGAGGAATTCCAAGCTATCATTGGTATACATCTTCATGATTTTTCTTTCTTGCCTACTCCCCGTCTCAACTATGCAGCAACTCTGACTAATCTTTATGGCTTCGAGGCTCAGGAATCTAAGAGTTTTTATTTTGGTGATGTCTTATTCGTTCGGAAGCTGTTTGATCATTTTAGTCCATCAGGAGACTTGAGAGATCTTTCATTTCAGAAGTGTCGGAGGCATGCATTGTGTATGTGTTTGTTATCGGAGTTTTTATTTGTCTCTTCGAATGCGAAGCCTGGAATTCGTATTGTGGATGTGATGGTGCAGATGCCCCAATTGGAAAATCCTATGCCAGTGGGGGGAATCATATGCCAATGGTTTTGGCTGAGACGTTGATGGGTTTGGACGAGGTTCGGTCTAATTTAGTCATCACCTTTGAAGAGAGCCCAATCCTTTTACAGGTACGCATGTATTTTTTTTTTGTAAAAACATTTTGTTTATTTTGTAAGATTCTTGATGAGGTGGTGCATCATTTGCAGATGTGGCTAATGGATCGTGTCAAGTTGTTGAGCCTTCCAGAATTGCCTAGATACAAACCATCTTGCTATCTGCAGAGATTATTTAGGCGTCGGTGTTCCTCAACGGTTGATTGGAAGAATTGGTTGAATGTCCATACTTGTGGCGAGACTCGTTGGAGGGTTCCTTGGTGGGATGTTCCTTCTATGTGTTCTTGCCTTTTAGGAGAGCGGTCTGTTTGCTTGACTGGCCTCCATAAGTCTACCATGTACATCCCTGCTCACATCTAGCGTCAGTTTGGCGTGGCTCAAAATGAGCGGATGGGCATCAAAGAATTGATTCCCATGCCAAAGGTTGACAGTAAATTCTTGGTGAATTATCGCAGGTCCTGGGTGAGGAGGAGTCGCGTGGGCCCTATAACTTATCCGCCAATCGTATTATCTCCAGAATACGAACAGTGGCTACTGAAAGATATTCAACACCGACAGATAGGGACAGAAGAAGGCAGCAAGAAATGAAAGTGAACTTGAATATTTTTTTACTTATTTGTGCACTTCGGGGAATGCTTGTTTCCCTTTTTTTTCTTTTTTATAAAGGGAGTCGTGCCTTATTATTATGTTAGATGCTTTAATAATAAATTAAAGAATAAAGAAAAGTCACTTCTTTTGGTCCTCTTTGATTGCTGTGTATCCTCATTGGTTTGCAATTGATTACGCAGTTTTATCATCAGATATACAGATATGATGCATTTTACTATGTCAACATGTTTGGAAAAGTTCAGGGACATCTTCTACCGTTAAACTCACATGCCTTTCTGTTATGTAAATATGACCAAAAGTGCCTCTAGTATGGGTAGTGATATACAACCTTTACATTTAAATGGATCTAGTATCGAGGTGATAATTCAATGTTTCCAATCAATGCCCTAGTATTGAGAGCGTTGGCATTTTCATGTTGACTGAATAGAGAGTGGTCGAGTCGCTTTAAGTCGGGAATGCCTACGTATCCCAGGTGAGAGAATCAGGCCATAACGTAGTTTAGGCTAAAGTTCGCGTGGGTATTTCTTTCTCTCCTTTTGTCGCTCTAATTTTTTCCTAAGTCGCCCTTTTGAGTTTTCAACCTAGCGAGCTTTTATTTGTTTTTTCTTGGTGCCCTTTTAGATTTTTGACTTATCGGGCTCTCTCAATGGTAGGATTTCTTCAATCGATCTAGGTTCATTGGCTCTGTGAACTCATTTTCATCAACATCCATAAGCCGTGCTCCTCCTCCTAACATGATGGTCTTGACAACGTATGGCCCTGTCCAGTTAGGTTTGAATTTCCCACTCGGGTCAAAGATAGGTTCGCGCATCTCTTTCAAAACCAAGTCTCATTTGTTCAGATCTCGGGTCTTCACGTTCTTATTAAATGCTCGGGAAACTCATTTCTAGTATCCTTGAGTGTGGTACATGACTTGTAATCGCCTTTCGTCTACCAATGCTAGCTCATCGTATCTTTCTCTCAGTCAGTCTACTTCTGATACTTGGCATTCAGTGAGGATTCGGAGTGAGGGTATTTCAACCTCTATGGGTAGCACTGCCTCCATTTCATATACGAGTGAGTAAGGTGTGGCCCCCGTAGATGTGCGAATAGAGGTCTTATACCCCTAAAGGGTGAATGCTAGTTTTTCGGGTCAATCCTTATAATTTTCTATCATCTTTTGCAGGATGTTCTTGATATTCTTGTTTACTTCTTTCACGACTCCATTAGTTTGAGGTCGGTATGGGAAGACCTGTGTCAGGTGATTTTATATTTTTCTAAGAGTTTGTCAACTTCTCATTGGAAATGGGACCCGTTATTAGAAACCAGTTCATTGGATACTCCGTAGAGGCATATTATATTGTTCTTGATGAACTTGGCAACATGGGAGGATTTCGGTGTGATCTTTCCTATGACGTCAATTCCCTAGATGGAAAAAGGCCACGGGGCTGTGAGACTATATAATTAGCTTAGAGGCACGTGAATTAAGTTGGCATAGACTTGACATTTGTAACATCGGCGGACGAAGTTCACGCAGTCTGTTTCCATAGTGGTCCAAAAGTAACCTCGGCGTAGTATCTTTTTGGCTAGCATGTGGTTGTTCATATGGGGTCCACAACTTCCTGAATGTACCTCTCTTACAATTTTTGCCCCTGTCTTCTCGTCGACGCAAAGAAGTTGGATTCCCTAGTACGATCTCTTGTATAATTCTTCTCCACATATGACGAACTGAGAGGCTAGGCATCTGATTGCCTTTTTTCTTTAGTGGTTTTATAATCTGAGTATTTACCTTCTTCTATAAAGTTCCAGATGTCAGTATACCAGGGCATATCTTTTGAGTCTTTTTTCGTCGTATTGTTGATTTCATAGATTAGAAAATCTCTCTGTTGGATCATTAACGGTCTCATGGTTACTTTTGGCGATATCTGGATCATGGAGGCCAGAGTGGCGAAGGCGTCGGCAAACCTGTTCTGGTCCCTTGGCACATGGACAAAAGAAATGAACTCAAATTCGGCGATAAGTGAGTCCAACTTTTTATAGTATGGTAAGAGCCTTTGTTATTTAACTTTTCACTCCTTATTTGACTGGGTTATAACTAATGTCGAGTCTCCGATTACCTCAACATTCAAAACTTTAAATTCCAATGTAACTGTTATATCGGTGATGCACGCTTCGTATTTTGCTTCATTATTAGTCACCCCAAAATTAAGTTTGACGGACATGGAGACGTGGGCTCGATCGGGGTCTATCAACAGGATCCCTACACCAAACCCATTCTGATTTGAAGCTCCGTCAAAGTATATATGCCATGTTTTGTCAGTGGTCTCCATCAGCTCATCATCGGGGAACCTAAATTCTTCATTTTCTTGCCCTTTGCTAGGATTTTTGGTCAGAAATTCTGCTACTTCTCTGCCCTTCATTGATTTCCTGGTCACAAAGATAATGTCAAACTCGGCTAATAGTAATAACCAACGGGCCATCCTTCTTATCAGGCTCGGTTTCTCAGACAAGTATTTTATTGGGTTCATTTGGGAGACTAGTTTTACTAAGAAAGCTAGCAAATAATGTCGTAATCTCCTGGTGGTCCATATAAGTGCCCAATAGGTTTTCTCTAATGGAGTGTGTTGACCCAAGAGTTATTCAATCATATCCTATCTTTGATTTTGACATATAACAACAATTGATTTGATATTTACTGATGTTTAAATGTGCCATAAGTTAATATTTTCAGGATTTAAAAGCACTAAAATCAAGATAAAAAGATACTTCTTGCATCAGACTTTTGGAAAG
>JAUTBS010229983.1:0-11476 GCA_032361285.1 Aequorea victoria
GACACATCTCATGGGGGTGTCGACCAAAACACTTCTCCTTTTCTCCTTTTCTTGGCTTTTTGCTGTGGATAAAAAGGCTTGAATTGTTCTGAAACAAGCTCAACCACAAACAAGGCATTAGCAACAACAAATCAATATTGTTATAATCAAAACCAAAAAGCATGGCATGATTGAAAAGGCCTTTAGGCCAACAATAAGCATCATGATGAAAAGGGGTGTAAAAAAGAATTTCAAAGCAGAAGAAAATTAAAAGTTGTGTCGGGCTGTCTGGACGGCCACCACTTTTGTCTGGATAGAAATCGCCAGATTGCAACATTTCAAAATTTGAATAAGAAAACTGGATAGGAGATATAAAATCCAAGATATTAGGTCAAATCAAGGGCTTGTTTTTCAATTTCTATCTAGAGAGCTGCCAAAGGAAGGGAGAAGGGAAATCAAGCATGGGAAGTTAAGCGCCATATCTCGAGTTTAGATGAAACTCAAGCCTCTGTAACTTTACTTTTGTGTTGCTTTATTATTATTTCTTTTTTGTATTCAAATTAAGGATTATATAACTTCCAAGGCTTTAATCACTTTTTAGAAGGATGGTTTCAAATGCTAATTTTATTAAATGTTTGTTGTCTATTTTTGTGATTTCAATAACTTGATTACACAATCATTTTAATAGATCAATTATAATTAATTGAGATAGATTATGCTAAGAGAAGACAAGTCGTGCTAGAGCTTATTTGATGACAACTTGTTCTAATCAAAGATAATTTATACCAGTTAAGGTTTAATCAAATCTTCTTGATGATACCGTTAGAGCTTATAGTGTAAAATCCGAGAATTTTAATAAATTACTAAATTAAAATAATTAATTAAAAAAGAGTTTAGTTAAAATTTATATATATTCTGAAATTTTAAATAATGATAAGATAACAATAAATAAAATATAAAAAGAAGGGATAATTTCAAATTTTAAATAAACTAAAATATTCTTTATTATAGTAAGTGAATAATATTTAGTAGCAATGGCAGGATAATTATAGTAACATAAAAAATAAAATAGAAAGATAAATCAAAGGGAGAGATTTATGGGATAACAACCGTAATCTCTGCCATCCCTGATTCCTCTTTGCGACTGATCTCCCTCTCTGCGATATCTCTCTTCTCTCTCAGTACCACTGCCACAGCGCCACCAGCGCAACCCACCACCACCGACGCAACCACCAGCGATTTTCCTCATCGCCGGTGCCATCCACCACCGGTGCCATCGTCGTCATCTGTCATTTTCTTCCTTCGCTCTGGTTTGTCTCTCACCCTCTGTTTTTCTGTATATAAACAGATATGTATATATATATCACAACTGTATAAATACATATAAAATTCATGACAGAAAGTACAATCTGATTCTATTACAAGAATGCATCAATACACAAGCTGAATATAAAAATAGATCTATGTGTATATATATATATATATCAATATATATATATCAATATATATACAATCTGATACATATATATGATATCAGAAAATCCATGTACAAATATACATCATATTTATACGATTATGTATATAAATCTTCATGCAAATAAGAAAAAATAAATATAAATAACAATAATGATGAAGAAAAGAAAGCAAAATACCTGAAATTTCAAGATTTCACGCTGTGAAATCTATGGTTTGCAACTTTAGGTTGACTCACCTTGAGGTTGAGTCGACTCACATTCCTTAAAACTTGATTTCTACACCTGTGGATCAACTCACGTGGAAGTTGGGTCGACTCATAATGGCGAGGTCTTGGTTCTTTCTCAAACCTTCGCTTGAGTCGACTCAGTCCTGTCTTGAGTCGACTCAGAGTGGCCTTGGGTCGACTCATATCTGCTTTGAGTTGACTCATGGTCGTTGTTGTTGGTCTTTCTTGGGTTTACTCATGAACCCTTTGAGTCGACTCATGATCACCTGTGAGACTTGGGTCAACTCACTCCTGCCTTGAGTCGACTCATGTCTATTTTGGTCGACTGAAAGAGGAGTTGTATCAGCTCACTCTGCTTTGGATCGACTCACCATCCCTTTGGGTCGACTCACAGTCGCCTATTGCATTATATGCTGAGAGTTGCTGCATTTGGGTCGACTCATGGCCTTCCTTCGGTCGACTCATGATCACCTGTGAGACCTTGTTGCCGAGAGTCTTATCTGGTGAGTCGACTCGTTGACCCTTTGTGTCGACTCAAAATGCCAAAATTCCTAAAAGCCTTCATGTATCAATTCTAGAGCTAAGGTTCTATTTGGATATCAATTTAATGACAATTTAAATCAATTAGTGATTAATTTAACACCTGAAACAAACTTTAAAACTTGTAAATGGGGGGAGGTTTCGTTTGGTAATTAAAACCAATTTAGTTAGAATTAATTATTGATTATGATCTATTACATGTATAAATCAAGGTGACGTGGATCCCTACATAGCTATTACTATCGCATATTGTGCTTGCATTGGATATCAGGTGAGTGGCTTGCCATGCTACATACTTTCAACAAAATCTCCATATTTCCAAATTACTTTAAAAAGAAAATGTATTGTTTTAAATTCTTTTAATGGTACTGTTATGATATTCTCTTATAAAAATCATGGTACAAATATTTTGCAAAGCTTTGATTGCCTATTATGGTGCAATTATGAGATGTTCTTGTAAAATGATAAAAGTTCAGGAGAAAACCCTCTACGGATGTGACTCTGACCAACTAGGGAACAAACTGGGTCTAAATCTCATGGTGACTTTAGTTGCTCAATAGTTTAAGGGATAGCCCGGGTGCGTCTGATGACCTTAATCGGATCGTCTAGGAAAAAACCCAAGTGCAAACTTGTGGTGACTCTATGTTCGATGTTGGATCCAACGAGCTGAGGATGGCCCGAGTTTATTATGCGTCACGGACTACTATTGTTATGCCTAGGTTGTTTCTGTGACAATTGATTGATACTCCCATTCTTTGATGATCATATCGTTATACCATTATGATATTGACATTATTCTGTCCTGATGATGATTTGACAGCTATTCTGTCCAGATTTGAGATATTGATGACTCGTATTGATAACGAGATCTTGTGAAAAAATATAAATATTTTGATAAAGAATAAAAGATGGGTTATGTGATCGCCCTTTTGTTTATACTGTGTATCTCTTACCATAATTATGTTAAAGTACAAGATATTTTAAATCTCCAATTTTTAAACTGTATATTATTATGTATGGTTCCATTCACCAGTTTTAGCTGACATTGTAATTAAATATTTTAAGTAATCAGTGAATAAGCTAGTTGATGGACTCGGTAGTTTCATGAGATCGAGGATTAAGACCTCTTAGGACATTCATTACGCTTCCGCATTGAAACAATATTATCTAATTATGAGTTGTTGGAACAATATGTTTGATTGTGACATTATAGGTTGTTTGTCCCACATTGATTATTATGAATTTTGGTTGATAAATTCCATGCATTTTGGATCTGTTAGCATATTATTAGTAGATTGTATGATTAAGACTTTCTTGGTTCATTGGGGCAAGGCCCATGATCCATGACCAGTCACTGCTCCTGAGTTGGGTGTGATAAGAGTGGTATCAGAGCAAAAGTTTATCATATTCTAAATGTTGGATCATATCATATCATTAGTGCATCATATCATTAGTTGAGGTTTGAATCCCCAGAGTTCTATAAGTTATGAGTCTAAGAGTAGTTGATCAAGCATTATCTTATAATTGTTCTTATTCTACATTGATCTTCAGTGAGATGGCTCATCCGAGACATGATGTGAATTCTAGGTATGCGACTACGGAGGATGCACAAGGGGAGCATACCCCTAGTACTACTCTAGTAACCTCAGAAGTTACAGAAACCCCAGTGGCTCTAGCAGCCCCAGCCATTCCGATAGCGCCACATGTTCGAGAAGCTCCAGCTGCTCCAGTTGCTAAGGGAGCTTATCAAGATCTCCAAGCCCTTGTGAGCATGATTACTGGGAAATAATCTCAACAAAGGGTAGTTAGTACAGACAAAGCTATGAGATTAGATAAGGGCTCAGTGTTCGAGAAATTCTTGAAGGCGAACCCTCTGACCTTTAAGAGGTCAATCAATCTAGATGATGCAAAAATATGAGAGCTACGTATTAAGAAGATTTTTGAATGGTTGGGCTGCACAGAAGAACATAAGGTATCATTGACAACTTACGTGTTGGAAGGTCAGGCTGAACATTGGTGGCGTATGGTGAAGCGCCGTATGAAGGAAGAGAACGTGAGCTTGTCTGGACAAGATTCTTGGCATTATTCGACGATAAATATTATCCGGTGGCTATTAAGAAGCAAAAACAAGTAGAGTTCCTTATGCTGGAACAGAAAGGGATGTTAGTGGCAGAATACGAGGCAAAGTTTTTTGAGTTGTCCAGGTTCACGGCACAATATATTGCTGATGAGAAAGATAAAGTGATATTATTCGAGAGGGATGTACGCCCGGCTATTCATAGTAGGGTTTCACTACTCGAGGCAAAGTCTTTGTCAGAGTTGGTGACCAAGGCCCTTTTAGCAGAAAAGAGTTTGGATGATGCACAGAAGAACAGAGAGCTGCAACCTAAGAGATTTAGAGACTCGAGGCCAACAGGAAATAATTTTAGAGGTGATAATCCTACTAAGAAGACTTATACGCAAACCCAACCACGGACTCAAACTGGTGGAGATACAAAACAAAAACACTGGAATCCATGTAACCAATATGGACAGGTCCATTCTTGTGGACATTATTGCAATGGTACACCGAAGACATGCTTCAGTTGTGGTAAGACAGAACACATGTCCACTTATTACAGAACTAAGGGGGCAGAAGAACAACGGGCTCAACAGTCATTTTAGAATCATAGGCCGCCTGCACGTAATGGTGGGTCCACTCAAGGCCAGTATAATCGTCAAGGAGATCAGAGGCAGCATGCTTACAACAGGGCACAAGGACAGGGTGCAGTTACTCAGGGACGCGTTTATGCTCTTACTCGTGAGGAGGCAGAGGCTTCACCATCTATGGTGGAAGGTATTATTATCATATCATCTATTCCTGCTAGAACTCTTATAGATTCTAGTTCTACACATTCTTTTGTTTCACCTGAGTTCTTACATCGATTATCTGTTATGGTAGAATCTTTAAATGTATGTCTCTCTGTGTCCACTCCTATTGGGGACATAGTATTGTTGCATAAGTTATGTCGTTTTGGGATAGTGGAGTTAGATTATAAGACGATGTCGGTAGATCTTATATTGTTAGCCATTCGTGACTTTGAAGTCATTTTGGGCATGGATTGGCTCTTTAAATATCATGCGACCATTGATTGCTATTACAAGAAGGTAGTTTTCAATATACCTAGACAACCTAACTACTTCTTTCAGGGAGACATGAGGTTATCTGCCCTTCATGCAAATTGAATGTTGAGGAAGAGTTATCAAGGCCTTTTGGCTTGTGTTGTAGGCACCAAGGTGTCAGCGATAGAACTGGATGAGCTCCCTATTGTGAGGGAATTCCCGAATGTCTTCCCAGAAGATTTACTTGGTGTTTCTCCTAATCGTGAGATTGAGTTCATGATAGACCTTTTACCTGGTACTGCACATATCTCTAAAGTGCCGTACAGGATGGCACCCTTAGAACTGAGAGAGTTGCAGGTACAGTTGTAGGAGCTCTTGGATAAAGATTTTATTAGATCTAGTGTTTCACCGTGGGGAGCTCCAGTTTTGTTTGTGAAAAAAAAATGATGGTTCTATGCGGCTGTGCATTAACTACAGGAAGTTGAAAAAAATCACTCTCAAGAATAGGTATCCACTGTCGTGTATAGATGAATTTTTTGATCAGTTGCAAGGAGCTCGAGTGTTCTCCAAGATTGACTTGCGGTCTGGTTATCACCAACTAAAAGTTAAGGAGGTGAATGTTTTGAAGACAACTTTCAAGACTCGTTATGGCCACTACGAGTTCTTAGTCATGCCATTTGGTCTGACTAATGCTCCAGCGGCATTTATATATTTGATGAATTAGATTTTCAAACCCCAGTTGGATTGTTTTTTAGTGGTGTTCATTGATGACATCCTGATCTGCTCTAAAAGCAAAAAGGAACATGAAAAACATTTACAAGAAATTTTTTAGACTCTCGAGGAGAAGGGATTGTATGCTAAGTTTAGCAAGCATAAATTTTGGTTGGATAGTGTATCATTTCTTGGCCATATGGTCAGTAAGAATGGAGTATCTACTGCAAAGTAGAGGCTATTATTGATTGGCCACGACCGACGTCAGTGACTGAGATACTTAGTTTCTTGGGGCTAGCGAGTTATTATCAGTGGTTTATCGAAGGGTTTTCTCGTATTGTCCTGCCGCTTACCAGCCTCACTCGAAAAGGGGTAAAGTATGAATGGACAGATAAATGAGTAAAAATTTTAGGAGCTTAAGCAAAGGTTGACTTCGGCACCAGTTCTTGCATTACCAACTGAAGGCGATAATTTTGTAATTTACAGTGATGCGTCTCACCAAGTTTGGGTCATGTTCTAATGTAGTATGGTAAGGTGATAGCTTATGCTTCTCGCCAGTTGAAAGTACATGAAAAGAATTACTCAACGCATGATTTAGAGTTGGCAGCTATTATTTTCGCACTGAAGATATGGCGACACTACTTGAATGGGGAGTTGTGTGAGATTTACACTGATCATAAAAGCCTGAAGTATATATTCACTTAGAAGGAGCTCAACTTAAGGAAAAGGCGATGGCTTGAATTATTGAAGGACTACGATGTTAAGATACTTTATCATTCGGGAAAAGCGAACGTGGTGACAGATGCTTTGAGTAAGAAATCTTTGGGAGGTTACTCGGCGTCATTAACAGTTCAACATCATTTAGTAGAAAATTTAAGAAGGATGGGAGTAGAGATAATATGACATGGGGAAATGGCCTTGTGTAGTCAGTTGACAGTGAGGACGACCTTGCTAGAGACAATCTGTATGGCTCAACGGGATGATCTTCAATGCAAGAGGAAGGTGAAAGAGTTACACAAAGGTGAGGTTAAAGATTTCAGCATCAGTGACAGTGGAGTTCTTAAATTCAGAGATCGTGAGTGATACACCTGCTAGTAGTGAGTTGAGGAATGAGATTCTGGCTGATGTTCATAGTTCTGGGTATAACATTCATCCGGGAGGTACCAAGATGTATAGAGACTTTCGTGAACATTTTTGGTGGAATGGCATGAAGCTGGACATAGCATAGTTCGTAGCGCAGTGTCATACTTGTCAGCAGGTAAAAATCGAACATCAAAGATTGGCGAGAAAACATCAACCCTTACCACTACCCGAGTGAAAGTGGGAGAATATCATGATAGATTTTGTGTCAGGATTACCTCGTACACGTAATGGACATGACGCCATTTGGATAATAGTGAACTGACTTACGAAGTTAGTGCACTTCATTGCTATCAAGATGACACATACCTTGGATTGTTTGGCACAGTTATATGTGAAGGAGATTATCAGGCTTCACGGTTCACCTATATCGATTATTTCGGATCATGATCCACGTTTTGTTTCTATGTTTTGGAGTACTTTGCAGACTGTAATGGGCACTCGATTAAATTTTAGTTCAGCTTATCACCCGCAGACCGATGGATAATAGAAGAGAACCATTCAAACGTTAGAGGATATGTTGAGAGCATGTGCTTTAGAGTGGAAAGGTAATTGGAATGATCAGCTACCACTGATGGAGTTCTCTTATAACAACGGTTATCATTCAAGTTTGTGAGTGACACCATATGAAGCATTGTATAGGTGAAAATGTAGATCTCCTTTGTGTTGGTACGAGGTAGGAGAGAGACAACTCCTTGAACCTGATCTGGTGGAGGATGCGATTCAAAAGATTGTCACTATTCAGAATAAGATTTTAGCAGCTCAAAGTCGACAAAAGAGTTATGTCGATTTACATAGGAGAGATTTGGAGTTTCAAGTTGGAGATATGGTATTCCTAAAAAATTTACCTTGAAAAGGAATTATTCGCTTTGGCAAGAAGGGAAAGTTGAGTCCCCAATATATTGGACCCTTTGAGAACCTAGGTAAAGTTGGTGAGGTGGCTTATCGTGTGGCTTTGTCGCCTAGTCTCATGGGGGTGCACAATATTTTTCATGTATCGATATTGAGGAAGTACGTCTATAATCCGACGCATGTGGTGAATTATGAGCCACTTCGAGTTTGTGAAGATTTGACCTATGAAGAACAACCCGTTCAGATTCTCGAAAGAAAAGAAAATGTTCTACGGAACAAGCAGATTCGGCTCATCAAAATCCTATGACAAAATCATAAAGTAGAAGAGGTCACGTGGAAACGCGAAAATGAGATTCGTGAACGCTATCCACGCCTATTTTCTCAAGGTTAATATTATAATTTCGAGGACGAAATTCTATTAAGGGGGAAAGAATGTAAAATTCAAAAATCTTAATAAATTATTAAAATAAAATAATTAATTAAAGAAGAGTTTAATTAAAATTAATAAATATTCTGAAATTCTAAAAATATAATAATAGAAGAATAATAATACTAAATAATAAATATAAAGAAAAAGATGAGATAAATTCGGAATATAAAATAAAAAGATTCTCTATGCATGTTAGGTGGTGACGACAGCAGGATAAGTTTTAAAATATAGGAAGATAAATCTGAATGAGAGATTTATGGAATGTGATCCCTGAAAATCTGCTGCAATCTCTTATAAACGTAATTACCTTTCTAAGAACCCTCATCTCTATCTTCCATCTCTCCCTCTCTGTGATATCTCTTTCTCTCTCTCCCTCTCGGCAATCACTGAACAACAGCACCGCTGCCGCAGCAGCCACCACCACCGACGCAACCACCAGCGATTCCCTCACCGGTGCCACCATCATTAGCGGTCATCTCCTTCCCTATTCTATGGTTTGTTCCTCTCCCACACTCTCTGTTTCACATGATACCATTGGGTATATATATATATATATATATATATATATACGAATATATCAAATACACAGACTTAATAAATAGATCCAGAAATATATATATATATAATGCAATCTTATATATATATATGATAACAGAGAGTCATAGATAAAAATGCTTTATATATATACGATTATGTATATAAATCTACTTGAGAATATAATAAAATAAATATAAATAATAATAATGACAAAGAAAGAAAGACGAAACTCAAAAATCCTGAGATTTTACGCCATGAAAACTATAGCTCGCAGCGTTGGGTCGACCCACTTTGAGGTTAAGTAGACTCACATCCTTCAGAATTTGGATTTTTCACCTGTGTGTCGACTCACGTGGAAGTTGGGTCGACTCACGATGGTGAGATCTCGATTCTTTCTCTGGCCTTCGCTTGAGTCGGCTCACTCCTATCTTGGGTCGACTCAAAATGGCCTTGGGTCGACTCATTCATGTTTTGGGTCGACTCATGGTCGCTGATATTGGTCTTTCTTGGGTCGACTCACTCCTTCCTTGAGTCGACTCATGTCTATTTTGGTCGATTGAAAGAGGAGTTGTACCAGCTCACTCTACTTTAGGTCGACTCACAGTCGCCTGTTGTGTTATATGTCGAGAGTTGCTGCCTTTGGGTCGACTCATGGCCTTCCTTGGGTCAATTCATGACCACTTGTGAGACCTTTTTGTCGAGAGTCTTATCTGGTGAGTCGACTCGTTGACTCTTTGTGTCGACTCAAAATGCCAAAATTCCTAAAGACCTTCATGTACCAATTCTAAAGCTAAGGCTCTATTTGGGTATCAGTTTAATGATAATTTAAGTCAATTAATGATTATTTTAACACCTAAAACAAACTTCAAAACTTGTAAATGGGAGGAGATTTCGTTTGGTAATTAAAACTGATTTAATTAGCATTAATTATTGATTATGATCTATTACATGTATAAATCAGGGTGACGTGTATCCCTACATTGCTATTACTATTGCATATTGTGCTTGCATTGGATATCAGGTGAGTGGCTTGACATGCTACATACTTTCAATAAAATCTCCGTATTTCCAAATTACTTTGAAAAGAAAATGTATTGTTTTAAATTCTTTTAATGGTATTGTTATGATATTCTCTTGTAAAAATCATGGTACAAGTGTTTTGCAAAGCTTTGATTACCTATTATGGTGCGATTATAAGATGTTCTTGGGAAATGAAAAAATTTCAGGGAAAAGTCCTCTACGGAGGTGACTTTGACCAACTAAGGAACAGACTCGGTCTGAATCTCGTGGTGACTCTAGTTGCTCAATGGTTTAAGGGACAGCCGGGTACATCCGGTGACCTTAACCGGATCGTCAAGGAAAAATACTCGAGCGCCAACTTGTGGTGACTCTATGTTCGATGTTAGATCCAACGGGTCGAGGATGTCCCGAGTTTATGATGCGGCACAGATTACTATTGTTATGCTCAGGTTGTTCCAGTGGTAATTGATTGATACTCCCACTCTTTGAAGAGCATATCGCTATACCATTATGATATTGATATTATTATGTCGTGGTGATGATTTGATAGTTGTTCTGTCCAAATTTGAGATATTGATGACTCGTATTGATAGCGAGATCCTGTGGAAAAATATGAATATTTTGATAAAGAAAAAAAGATGGGTATTGTCATCGCCCTTTTGTTTATACTGTGTATCTCTTACCATGATTATGTTGAAATACAAGATATTTTAAATCCCCAACTTTTGAACTGTATAATATTATGCATGCTTTCATTCACCAGTTTTAGCTGACGTTGTAATTAAATATTTTAGGTAATCAGTGAATAAGCTAGTTGATGGACTCGGTAGTTTTATGGGATCCATGATTAAGACCTCTTAGGACATTCATTACGCTTCCGTATTGAAATAATATTATCTAATTATGAGTTGTTAGAACAACATTTTTGATTGTGACATTATGGATTGCTTGTCCCGCATTGATTATTATGAATTTTGGTTGATAAATCCCATGCGTTTTGGATCTGTTAGCATATTATTAGTAGATTGTATGATTAAGGCTTTCTTGGTTCATTGGGCCAAGACCCATGATGTGACATCCCGTAACTTTAATAAACAAATTTCAATGTGAAAGTTAATTATCCAAGAGTTGGGGAATAGTTAATTGAATTAATCTTGGGTCAACCCAGAAAACTTAACAACAAGAGGGACCAAGTGCAAAAGTCTACTATTTTGGGGGTGGTGTGTACGATACCTCTTGTGTGTGTGGGCCCATATTGGAAAAGGAGAATCACTTTTCAAGATTCTCTAGGTGGCTGCCCCAGGCGTGTCCTTGTTTGCCCCCTTCCTGAGATTCCATCTTTTGGGTCTATCCTCCTCCTCTCTCTAGAATTCTCTGAGACTCCTCCTTCTTCCCCAAGCTTCCATTAGGGTTTTCTTCTCCTCCTTGTGTGAGAAGTCTTGTGAAAGGGAGTGAGTGGCTTG
>JAUTBS010230094.1:0-11476 GCA_032361285.1 Aequorea victoria
CTTCCGCATCTAGAAATTAACTAAGTTTTAAAAGAGATTAAAAAGAGTTAAGTTTGCCTATAACCTATTCACCCCCCCTCTAGGTTTCATATCTGGGTCAACACTTATCATTTTGACCTTTTGATGGAGGGTGGAGGGAACTGCTTGCACATTGGGGTCATGCAACCAAGGTCGGCCTAATAATAGATTGAAAGAGGCTGGCACATCCAACACGTCAAATTCTATCTCACTTTCGGTGGGTCCTATTATAATATTGAACTTGACTACCCCCAGCACGTTCCTGCGGGTATTATCATAGACTCATACACCCTTGGTAGTTGGAGTGAAGTCATATTCTTTTCACCCAAGGCATTGCGCTGTTCTAAGTGGGCATCCATTCAGTGTTGACCCATTATCGATCAAAACCACAGGTACCTATTTCCCAAGACATTTAACTATTATATGGAGGGGCTTGTTGTGTAGAGGTCCTTCGGCGGGTAGGTCATTCTCTGTGAAAGCAATGACATTGTTCAGCTAAGTAGGAGCAACCATTTCTAGTGTTAATGGAGATGTCAGTTTTCCTGAGAACCCTTAGCATGGCTTGCCTGTGTTTGTGGGATGCCAGTAGTAGCCCCCCAAATGCTCAAGTTAGCCTAAATTTTCTTAAGCTATTTCAGTATCTTCTTCTCTGGCTTCCACTGCGGGTTGGTTGGCTTCACCTTTCTCCAGGTAAGCAGGTTTAAAGTGTCTTCCACTCCTGGTCAAATGCTTGACCTCTTCTTCATGATCCCATAGACCATCCCATAGATCTGCAGCAGTATTTACCTCAAATAGGTCTAATCCTTCTAATCCCCACAAATAGTCGTATGCGTCTTATGCTACTTTCTCTATTCCTTTGTTAGTTGATGGGTGGTCTGTGCCAGTTTTTCGATTTTCTTCTGGAGCCGGGCCTTGTTCTTTTCTTTCCTTTACTTCTTGGTGGTTTATTTCCCTAACCACCCATAGTTCTTCCTCTTGTCAACTGTCATCAAGCACTGAGTATTCCCAAATATCACTATCAAAAATGAAAAGGTCTAGAATGCCTTTCCTTTCTTCAAACATGATATTTAGGTCGGCATTCTGCGTGCCTCCGCTCCTATTCCTGTTCTTGGTATTTCTTGGAACATGATTAACTTAAAGGGCTCGGAATTCTACCTGAGTCTGATTCTGGAGCGTGAGGGTCATGCCCTCCAAAGCTCGTTGCATCTCCGACAGAGTTTAGATCAATGCAGCACTAGTATCATCATCTCTTGCCATTACTATATTTTCTGGATTGAGATTTAATCTTTTAAGTCGTCCACTTGGCAATCGGGTCCAGACAGGCATGACATCAAAGTTTGATGAAGCAATGATAACTCCTGATAGATAGAGGAGAGACGGAAACAAATCAGATCATAATGTAAAATGTTTAAGGCTTGTGATGACCTCACAGAAAGAGCAGAACCGGAGTAACATAGTTACGGGAAAAAACAAGGTGGGTGACTAAAACTTGGCTATCGAGCACTTAAAACCCCAAATAAGAATAAAAGAGTGCGGGTGATAAAACCCGGCTTAACCAAAAAAGAAGCGTCAGGCCGCAGCTCGACAATAAAGAAACTTAGAATTTTGTCAAGAAATCCTAAGCGAGAGAAACAAAGATGTGGGTGGTAAAACCTGACTAAAAAAAAGAAGGATGTCGAGATTCTGGATCTCTAGGTCCAAGAGGAGGTCGCGGAAAAAATCCAGCTTAGAAAAATGTTGAGATTTCTAATGTCTCAACGCCTCAGGATTTACTCAAAAAATCCCAGAGAGGAAAAATAAAAGGGTGCGGGAGCAGCCCATCTTATTCGTCAAGATTCTGGATCTCGAATGGAAAAAGGGGTGTGGGAGAAGCCCGACTTATCCGTCTAGATTGACATCTCAACGGCAAGAAGAAAAAATAAAGGTGCAGGAGAAGCCCGACTTATCCGTCGAGATTTATGACCTCTACAGCAAGGAGGAAAAAAGGGGTGCGGGAGGAGCCCAACTTATCCGTCGAGATTCTGGGTCTCTACAGCAAGAAGAAAAATAAAGGGTGTGGGAGGTGCCCGACTTATCTGTCGAGATTCGCATATCTATGGCAAGAAGAAAAATAAAGGGTGCTGGAGGAGCCCGTCTTATCCGTCGAGATTTGCATCTCTATGGTAAGAAGAGAAAAAGAGTGCGGGGGGAGCCCAGCTTATTCGTTGAGATTCTAGATCTCTACAGCAAGAAGAAAAATAAAGGGTGCGGGAGGACCCCGACTTATCTGTTGAGATTTATATCTCTACGAAAAAAAGAAAATAAAGGGTGCGGGAGGAGCCCTGCTTATCTATCGAGATTTGCATCTCTACAGCAAGAAGAAGAAAAAAGGGTGTGGGAGGGGCCTGGCTTATCCGTCGAGACTCTAAATCTCTACGGCAAGAAAAAAAAGGGTGCGGGAGGATCCCGGCTTATCCGTCGAGATTCTGGATCTCGAGCGGCAAAGGGTGCAAACACAGCTCGGCTTATCCATCGAGATTCTGGATCTCTACGGCAAGAAGAAAAATAAAAGGTGCGGGAGGAGACCGGCTTATCCGTCGAGATTTGTATCTCTACGGCAACAAGAAAAATAAAGGGTGCGGGAGGAGCTCGACTTATCCGTCGAGATTTTGAATCTCTACAGCAAGAAGAAAAAAAAGTGCGGGAAAAGCCCGGCTTATCTGTCGAGATTCTAGATCTCTACGGTAAGAAAAAAATAAAGGGTGCGAGAGGAGCTCGGCTTATCCATCGATCTTCTAGATCTCGAGCGGCAAAGAGTGCGAGTACAGCTCGGCTTATCCGTTAAGATTTTAGATCTCGAGCAGCAAAGGGTGCGAGCACAGGTCGACTTATCCGTTGAGATTATGGATCTTAAGCGGCAAACGGAGGACCATCATCGAGAATCATTGAACCGCAACTCGATGATAAAGAAACTCAAGATTTTTTCAAAAAATCTCGAGCGAGAGAAACAAGGTGGGGAAGAGCGTGGGACCTAGCTAAGAACTAAGAAATATGTTGGGCCCCGACCCAACTACCATGAGACTCGAGATAGCCAACGGAGGGTGCCAAAAAAAGAAAGAGGCACAAGTTGATGAAACCCGGCTCTAACAAGAAGAAAAGAGGTCGGGTTAACAGCCCAGCGACTACAAGGTTTAGGACAACCTCAGAGGGTCCCGAGAAAAGAAGGAAGTATGGGTTGATGAGGCCCAACCCTAAGCGAGAAAAAGAGAAGTATGGCTCAAAGCCGGACGACTACAAGGTTTGGGATAATCTTGGGGATCCTGGGAAAGAGAAAGAGGTACGGGTTGATGAAACTCAGCTCTAAAAGAAAAGACAAAGGTTGGGCAGCAGCCCAACGGCGTTAAATCTCGGGACGGCCTCGGAGGGTCCCGGGAGAGAAAAAGAAGCACGGGTTGATGAAACTTGGCTCAAAAGAAAAGACAAAGGAAAGCAGCCCAACGATGTCAAATCTTGGTACAACCTCGGAGGGTCCCAGGAAAGAGAAAGAAGCACAGGTTGATGAAACCCAATCCAAAAGAAAAGACAAAGGTTGGGCAATAGCCCAATGACGTCAAATCTTGGGATGACCTTAGAGGGTCCCAGAAAAGCCAAAAAGGCACGGGTTGATGAAACCCGAATCTAAAAGAAAAGACAAAGGTTAGGCTGCAGCCCAACGGCGTCAAACCTCGAGACGACCTCGGAGGGTCGCGAAAAAGAGAAAGAAGCATGCGTTGATGAAACCCGGCTCAAAAGAAAACACAAAGGTAGGGTAACCTCAGAGGGTACCGAGAGAGAGAAAAAGGCACGGGTTGATGAAACTCGGCTCAAAAGAAAAAACAAAGGTTGGGCAGCAGCCCAACGGCGTCAAGCCTCGGGATGACCTCAGAGGGTCCCGAGACAGAGAAAAAGGTACGGGTTGATGAAACCCGACTCAAGAAGAAAAGACAAAGGTTGGGCAGCAACCCAATGGCGTTAAGCCTTGGGATGACCTCGAAGGATCCGTGGGAAAGAGAAAGAACCACGGGTTGATGAAACTCGGCTCAAAAGAAAAGACAGAGGTTTGGATAGCAGCCCAATGGCGTTAAACCTTGGGATGACCTCGGAAGGTCCCAAGAAAGAGAAAGAAGCATGGGTTGATGAAACCCAGCTCTTAAGAAAAAACAAAGGTTGGGCAGCAGCCCAACAACGTCAAACCTCGAGACGACCTCGGAAGGTTCCGGGAAAGAGAAAGAAGTATGAGTTGATGAAACCCGACTCTAAAGAAAAGACAGGTTGGGCAGCATCCCAATGGCGTCAAATCTCGGGATGACCTCGGAGGTTCCCGGGAAAGAGAAAGAAGCACGGGTTGATGAAATCTGGCTCTAAAGAAAAGACAAAGGTTGGCCAGCAGCCCAATGACGTCAAACCTCAGGACGACCTTAGAGGGTCCCGAGAAAGAGAAAGAAGCACGGGTTAATGAAACCTGGCTCAAAGAAAGAAAAGAAAGGTTGAGCAACAGCCCAATGACAACGAACCTTAGGACGACCTCGGAGGGTCCCATAAAGAGAAAGAGGCACGGGTTGATGAAACCTAGCTCTAAGAAAGAAAAGAGAAGAGCTACTCTAATCAATCAAAATCATACATAAAAGAAAAACACATAACCTAAAAGGGTGTTTATCGTAAAGGGAATGTTCTAAGCGCATTAAATTCAATAAAAAGAGGATGGGTAGTCTAGTAACCGGATACCTTCTAAATAGAGTCAATAATATACATCCTCGACCAAGTACTACCTGGCCAGGTGAAACAATACGCAATAACCCTTTTTGCCGTATCCAAAGGGGCATATGACCAGAAAGGTTGCCTGCTTCCCCTATATAACCCCGAGACAGTAAACTGCCAAGGTGAAGGGTAGGCCATCATTTGGTTTATTTTATTTTCTCATTTCTTCTTTTATTTTGGAAAAGTAACCAATAAAAATGGAAAAAATGAGATGGAAAACAATGCAATACAATATTAATACTAATGATAAATTTAAGACAAGAATATTTGAAACATTTTTCTAGTTTATATTGCTTTCTTAAGTTTTTCCCAGTGGAGTCGCCACTGTGAGGAACCCTCTCGAAAAACTCACCGCCCTCGTCCTTTTAAAATGTCAATTTTAAAATACGCTCTCAATTTTAGGATTCTTTTAAAAGGAAAAAGCAGGGTCTTGTGTTTTGAAAAGAGAGTCCACCAAATGCCTCTATGTGAAAGGCCTCACAATTGGAGTTGCCACTTGATTTTTAATGAAAAACCAAGAAAATAAAATTTTTAAGGAACTAATCTGTCGTTACGGGAGATAATGGTTTGGGAGATAGGGTACGAAAAGGGAAAGTGTTAGGCACCCCTCTCGCTGGATCAGAAGATCGGCCTCTACTTAACCGTTTCTTTTGTTCTTATCTTAAATTTATCAAAAGTAACACATATAGAAAGAAGGTTAAAGAGAGATCATGCAAAATCAAGCAAGAAAATAAAACCTAACCTAAAACTAAGGTTTTTTAAGCATACTTACACTTATTTGCATGTCAAATGGGGAAAATGGAAACATATCAGTGTAGTTATACATAGAAAAAGCATGCTGTTAAATATAAAAAGACACAGAAAGCTACTGGAAAGCCACTAGTATTAACAGAGGTGGCGCACGCCACCTCTCAACCTGGCGCGCACCAAATAGACATTGCGCACGCCACTTTTGGGCACTTTGGAAGTGGCGCGCATCACTATAGCAGAGTGAGTTTGATACTGAGAGGACCAAAAGAGGCTACTGTTTTAAGAAAGTAGTGTGCTGGTATGAAAAAGTATTTTTATATGAGAAGGAAAAGAAGAAAAAAACATAGAAATTCATATAGGATCCTCAACACATAGTCTAAATTCTATATTTCATGCGTTTTCTACATATTTAAAGAGACTAAAATGAGACTTAACATGCTTTTCTAAGAAGAAAGAAAACATACTTGAACGGGAAATAAAAACAGAATCGGGGAGAATGAGGCCAACAACCTCTTTCTCTCCTTTTACCAAATAGAAAGAAACTAAGATAAAAAGATAGATGAAAAATGAAGGATTGCCGTATATTCCGAACGGAAAATGAAGTTTTAAGCTATTTGATAGCTCCCTCAAAAGCGGCGCATCCTATCCCTCCGTGCAGCCTTTGAGTTCTCAGAACCGATCCGGTGTATAGGTTTCTGTTGTTAATTAGTTTAATTCTTGTCCAATTTTAATATCGAATCTCAAATCTAGCAGAACTTTGAGAGTTATTTGTTTTGGGTTTCCAATTCGACAGAGATTCGGTGCTTATGGGTTATGGGATATGAGATAAGAGGGGTAAGGCCTCCTTTTTATAGATTTTGAGCGAGGAAGCAGTCAAAAGGGCAAAAGCTTCTTCTCAAAGATGGTGCGCGCCTGGTTGAAGTTGCGTGCACCATGTAGGTGGTGGTGCGGGTTAGGTTAAGGTAGCTTAGGGCACCTTGCCTTAGCGTGGCCAGGGGCACAGAAAAAGAGTGGCGTGCGTTAGGTTGGAGGTAAGCAGCTTACGGCACTTGAAGGTGGCTTCAAGATTTTGGAGGGAGGTAGCGTGCGCCACTTGAAGGTGGCCCGCGCCTGGTTGGGAGGCTGCATGGAGGGGTATTTTTGATATTTTAGGGTGTTTTGGGGCATTCCTTGAACTCTCGGACTTGCACGGAGTTTCCTTCAATGCGGTTTACACATGCACTCATCATCGGAAGTAAATCGGATAAGCCTATACGCGGGTTAGTCAAAATTAGAGTGTCTAGAAATGGCGTTGATAATTGTATTTGCTATAAGTTTACCAAAGAGTATGCTGTCATAGTTTGTTTGTATGTTGATAACATGCTAATCACAGGTACAAACATGTTTGGAATAATTGAAACCAAGAGGTATCTCGCTTCGAATTATATAATGAGAAGTCTTGGAGAAGTTGATACTATCTTAGGTATAAAAGTGAGAAATCATAGTGGAGGCTATGCGTTGTGTCACGAGCATTATGTTGATAAGATGCTTATGAAATTTTCAAGCATCTTTTGTTTTAAAGAGTTTAACACACCATTGGATTCAAGTGTCAAATTAACCAATAATTCTGGTAGAGAAGTTGCATAAGTATTTTAATGTATCGTGTGCATTGCACTAGACCAGTTAATACTTTTTATGTGTGCAAGATGAGTCGATACACAAGTAATCTAATTGGAGAACACTGGAAAGCAATAGGCAGAGTCAGTCTTTGTTTATCTCAAAAAGATCAAGGGACCAGGACTATTCTATAATACTTTTCCAAATGTCCTTGAGGGGTATACTAAAGCTAATTCGATTACTAGCCAGTGAGATAATAAATCTACGTCGAGAAGGGTATTTCTCCTAGGTAGGGGTGTTATTTTGTGGGCATCTAAGAACTAGACTTGATATCCCACTTGACTATAGAATCTAAATTTATAACGTTAGCAACAATCGGCAAGGAGGCCAGATGGATTAGGAATTTATTATTGGATGTTATATTGTGGCCTAATCCAATGCTGCCAATTTCTATTCATTGTGAAACCACCCTGTCAAGAGGCTACATTAGTACTTACAATGGTAAGTCTAGAAACATAAGTCTAAGATATCAATTTGTGAGACAATTAATACAGGATGGGGTAATTACCATTATATATGTAGAGTCAAGTAAGAACTTGATATCTTAGACTTACCAAAGTCTATCTAGAGAAGTTGTAAGGGTGACAATGATCGAGATTAGGCTAAAACCTTTTCTGATGATCAGTGGCAATGGTAACCCAACCCAAAACTAGAAAACCTCTAGCCGCAAGTTTAATGGTTAAAAGTAAGTTGTTGACAAGTATTATTGTGATATTGATTCGACTTAATAGCTCCTCTCATATATTGAAAGAGAATCAGCATTGTCTATTGGTCAAATTACATTCTTAGTTGAGTTTAGAACTTGGTTGACCCTTTAAACCAAAGTCTATCTAGAGAAGTTGTAAGGGCGACAATGATCGAGATGAGGCTAAAATCTTTTCTGATGATCACCGGCAATGGAAACCCAACCCAAAACTAGAAAACCTCTAGCCGTGACATTAATGGGTAAAAGTAAGTTGTTGATAACTATTATCGTGATATTGATTCGACTTAAAGAGGGTCGAATTACATTCTTAGTGGAGTTTAAAGTGTCAAGCACGTTAGGAAATTCACCTATATGAATGTAGAAGCGGTGATGATTCTCACAAGAGTTTAGGTTTGCTCTTAGAGAACCTGGAGGAAAAGAGAGAGAGAGAGAGAGAGAGAGAGAGGCCAAAAATGAGTTTTGGGGGAAATCCTCCACATTTTAATAAGTTTTGATATGTGTAAAAAAAAAAAAAAAAAACTCGATAGTGCCGAAATGGAGGTCGTTAGTTCAAAATTGTGACCGTCATTCCAGCTTTAGGGGTCGCAAGAATTGAGGCTACGGATGCAAGTTTGGTTGGACCAAGGACAGTTGAGTACCCCTTTCCCTCATAAAACTTTTGATCATAATGCCTCTTTCTTTTATTACATATCATTACCAATCATGACTCCATTTTGATTTGAATAAACATTCTACGACCTGTGAGTTTCACCATCACAATTCCCAGAGGATTACTTTCTCAGCTGGTAGACCTAGTTTGTTCTCATCCCAATAAGTGTGGCATGCAGGCCTAAGTCTCCTTTTCCATCTCTAGGTGTGGCTTGCGGGTTTAAGTTACCTTTTCCACCTCTAGGTGTGGCCCAAGTCACTTTTCCACCTTCGGGTGTGGCTTATGGGCCTAAGTCAATTTTCCTACCTCTGTGTGTGGCCTGTGGGCCTAAATTTCTATTTCACCTTTGGGTGTGGCCTAAAGGCCTAAATTTCCCTTTCACCTTTGGGTGTGGCTTGCGGGCTTAAGTTGCTTCCACTTGTAGGTGAGGCCTATGGGCCTAATTGCTTTCACTGCAGGTCTGGTCTGTGGACCTCATGTGTAGTCACAATAAATCACTCCAGAGAGTGGGAGCTTTTAAAAGGTTTGAATTGCAGTAGAATTGTTAATGTGTCAGAATGGTAATAGAACCACCAATTGCAGCCGTAATAACAGTAAAACTATTAGGAACGTTTGAATGATGATAGAATCACCAGCCTTGTTCCCTTCTAAAGACTTGAATGATGGTACAACCACTAGTTGCGGATCGAATGATGATAGAATCACTAGTCTTTCTTTTAGTGCCTTTAATTGTGGTAAGGTCCATTGGTTGCAGCCCGAATGATAGTATAAATGTTAGACACAACACTATTGAATCTTAAATGGTGGTAGGACCACTAATCTTCGTATATTTGAACATGAATGACGGTAGAACCACTAGCTTTCATAACATGTTTTGTCACACACATTGCTCTAATGAACTACATTGGTTTGATCCCTCGCAAACGAAGTACGTAAGTAGCTTGAGCAAAATCTCTAGTACGACCACATGTATACACATGTTTTTCTTGGTGCTCTTAAACTTAAGACTTATGTCTATGACAAAATAGCTTATCTTTTTTTACTTTGACCTATGCTTTTATACACGTGTTAATATTTGAGTTTCGTTAAAGAGGGGCATCTATAAACACCTCATTTTGTCCAGGCATAAGTCCTAAGCGACCGCAGGACCTCGTAATGATGAGTGAGTGCGCACAGGCAACCCATAACCATGAAACATCCCTCGTTGAGCCTAAACCTTCCTTTCATGCACCTAACAACCTTTTGAGCCCAAGCCCATTCGTCAAAAAAAATCCAAAAACTAAGGAATAAAAGCCAAAGGGACATTTATACTTGTGGTCATAACATTCATAATGGCAACCACAAATCTAAATAGACAAGATTAAAGGATGCAAGAATAGTTCTTGCAGCCGTAAATCTAGATTTTATAGATTGGAAGCCGCGTTCTATTCGTGAAATTGTCAATTTCATTCTTGTCATTGTCAGTTGTAGACGCCCTATTTTGATCGGGAATAATGAACTGTCCCACCAGTTAGTCCTGCCCAATGATGAACACATTTTCAAGAATAAAAATAATTTCCCGACAAAATTGAATCGACATGAGAGTTGCTCAAACTTAAAATTCTTTCAAAACCTATCTCCGCTTCAGACGGTTTTTGACCAACTTTTTTCAAACACCCTTCTATCATTCACCGAGCCTTGTTTTAAATCCAACCAACTTCTAAACACATTGTTTAAACCTTCTAATATTCATTTTAAAGCTTGGATAAGTTCTCTTTGCCTTTCAAGACACCCAAATTCTTTTTATGAATCCTCATATGGCCGAACCAGCCATACAGTCCAAGACTCTATGGCTGAACTAGCCCTCGCCTGTATGGCTGGCCCTACCCTATGAGAAATCCCCCTATGGACGGTCCGGCCATATGGGAAGTCTAGGCCTGGACGAACACTTGTTCGAACAGGTTGCTTCCTGAATAGTCCAGTTGTGGCCCATCCATTTCCAGCTTATTTCCACATAGGAAATTCAATCTTTTTAGCTCATATCTAGCCACTATATAAAGATGCCTTCCCCGCCCCCTTTCAAAGCATCAAGTTTTAGAATCTTGAAAGAATGATTAAGGCTTTTAAACTTAATGATTAATGCCTTCCTTGCCCATCCGATATGTATGTTTTATCGCTTTTAAACTTATTTTTTAGCCGATTAAGGCTTAAATAGAAAAGTCATTATTTTTAAAACATTTCTTAACTACATTTAAAATCAGTTCCATGTTTCGGGCATTTTCTCTTCGTACGTTCATTTTTTACGCACGACCCGATAATGGCCATAACTCATAATTTTCTATTATAAAAACATGTTTTGTACTTTGATCATGTGTTTTTATTGATCCAAAATCATTTTCAAAAAAATTTATACATCCATCATGAGCTTTTCAAACATTTTAAGCTTTCACATGATACATTTCCATGTTTTCCAAATCATTTAAAAAAAGTGTTGGTTTTTACATGGGGCCCGAGTGGGGACCGTTTTTCATGATTTATGATTCAAAAATATTGTTCCAGTGTGTATAGGTTATAGGCTAATATCCAGGAATTTTTTCTAAAATTTAGCTATTTTTTAAAATTCGGCCCATCTAGACCCATTTCGAAACCTCCCGGCCCAAAAATAATATTTTTGACATTTTATGTCTAAACTACATATTTTTTCATGAGCTTTTCGAAAATGTTAATGATAAAATAGTTTTCCTGCTTGAACATTATAAGTTTATTACTTTGTAAAAGTACTAGGGTATGACCCGTGCCTAAAGGCACTACTAATATAATTTGATTTGAACTAAAATAAATTATATTTTAATATTTTAAATTCGCGTCTAAAATTATTATTAACACAATTATATTTCAATTAAAATCGACCATATTTTAAAACTTTAAATATAATCGGAATA
>JAUTBS010230205.1:0-11476 GCA_032361285.1 Aequorea victoria
ACACAGATTATAACACGGCTCAAGGACGTAACTCAGTAGGTTGGAGGGCTTAAAAGTGTACTTTTAAGCCTAGATCATGGGGCAGTCCTCCATGAAGGCTCGGGAAGTCTGAGAAACCTGAAAAGAGCCAAGAAAAGAAAATGTTAGACGAACTGACATATTTGGCTAAAGGAAGAAGAGGCATAAAATGAAGGCAAAAAGTATAAAGTACATGCTCATCCTCACTGCCAAGGTGTATCTCCGGTACCTCGAGAGCGAGAATAGGAATGGCACACGGATACTCATTAGGAACGGTATTCACCACCCGAGGTAATAGCGGATAGAAAGGAGAGGCTGAACCCATAGTAGGAGCCCGAACGACAACAGCAGGGGCAGCTCAAGTAGTCGTAGCACCACCACCCACCATCGGAGGACCCTGGGACATCGAGGGCTGTCCAGCCTACACCTCTGCAAGCTGAATGTCCCTCAGATGTATCAGATAGTCACGCACAAAGGTAGCATACTCCCTCTAGGCTAGGAAATCCACAGCTGCGAAGCCATACAATGCCTCGACGACATCCTCGAATGGCATGGCGTGCGTCGACCTTATACTGAGTGGAGGTTGCTGAGGTACCCGAAAATAGTCCAGCCCCAACGACTGACTGACTACCCACTCGCCCAAGAGCCACTCCTGGAAGAACGAACCCTCCAGTAGGACCCTCATCTGATGATCCTGACGGCTCCTCATTAGTTCCTCGCCTGCCCTTGCATCCATGCACTCCCACACCCGCCAATTCACCTGCAAAATAAACCAAGCACATGTTACATACAAGAAGAATCACTAAAGGAAAATCAAACTTGTGTAAAATCAAAATAGAATATACCTGTGATGGGGATAGGCGATCCAGATAGAGACGGTAGATATTCAAATCCTTTGCGTCCTCCTTTCTCCCTCGAGTGCTTCGACCCCACCGAGCTGCCCGTGGGATAATCTGGGGATTCAGGTGAGTGTTCTCTGGGTATGATAAATGCAAGAACTCGTAGGTCCATAGCGGTAAACAAGAAAAGATAAACAAAAAAGAGAAAAGAAGAAAAACAAAAAAAAAATATGCATAAATAAATAAATAGAATAAATGTTAGGCCAGGTTAATAAGAGATGCAGTACAAATAAACTGAAAAGACAAAGAGTGTGATGAAAATCATACCTCGAAGATCTGCCAGTACCCTATCACGGACATCTCCTTGGCCCGACACACAGACCCCAGGCCGGTGTACAAGGTGTCAAACGCTGCTCCTCCCCAATCGCAGGACGATACCTGGTGGAGATCGTGCAAGGCTGCTAGAAAGTGTAGTTAAATGGTGTTATTCCTGTTCGTGAAAAGGCAAACGCCGAATAGATAGAGCAGGAATGCCCGAGCAACCCACTCGAAGTGATGGGGCTTGGTGTACTCAAACCCTATGTAGCTCTCTATGAGCCAAGCATACCGGATACGTCCCCGATCGGATTGCGGTGGGACCGCACCCAGCCAATAGGTAAGTGCCTTCGGGCATGAGCTGACAATGGAGTCGAGAGGGATCGGATCTCCCCCTACCCTAATCTCTGTGATCATAGTGAAATCTAGAAGGGTCACGGTGGCCTCGAACGGTGCAAAGGGAAAGGTATTGGTGGTGTCCCACCACCTCTTCGCTAATGCCATCGTGAGTACTCGATCATTATGAGTACTTGTGAGGAGGGGGATGAACCGGCCAAACTCGGATCCATCAACGAGAACCCGACTCTCCAGAGGGAGAACCTCGTACCAATCGACGTTCTGGGAAGAGCCTCCAAATCCCCGTAGGTAGTCGACAGTCTGCGAAAATAAGAAAAAGCACAAAAATCGTCAGATAATATAAACTAGAAGAAGAAAAGTTAAAAAAAGAAAAAAGAAAGAGTATAATCTGACTAGGAAAATAGAAAAATTTATCATATTAGGTGGCAGGAAGCGCAACTTAATTGAGCAAAAACAAAAAAACTAAGAAATCTAGAAAAACGTGAAAATGCATATCTAGTAACCTAAAAATAGAAAAATTCTCTCTTAGGAAATGTTGAGATGCAACCTAAGTCGGCCAAAAATAAAAAGTTCAATAAATATAAGAAAGTGTAAAAATACTTACCTAAACGAATAAAGTGAAAAATTATGCCTGGAAAATGTATAAACATTTGCCTAGGAACAAACCAAAATATAAAGTAAAGACCCCCTAGGAAAACATAAAAACGTTTGTCCAGGGACAAAACACCAATGATAAATTCTTAGAGAAACGTGAAAATGTTAATCTAGGGACAAAAAAAGATCAGTTAAACCTCTATCAGGAATACGTACGACACAACCTCAAGTTGGTCGGGACGAATAGAGATCCAGCCAATTTAGGGAAGCATCTGACAGACTGTAAGTCAGCGAGTGTAGGTGCGATGCGTAACCTAAGTCGGGCAGACCGAAGGGAAGCCTTTTCCTTCTTGGAAAACGTTGATATATAACCCAAGTCAAAATTAATAAAAAATAAAAAAAAACCTTAGAGAAACGTGAAAATGTTAATTTAGGGGCAAAAAAAGGTCAGTTAAATCTCTCTCGGGAATACGTACAACACTACCTAAAGTTGAACGAGATGAATAGAGATCTAGGAAATTTGGGGAAGCATCTGACACACTGTAAGTCCACGAGTGTAGGCTGAATGCATAACCTAAGTCTGGCAGACCGAAGGGAAGCCATTCATTCTCGGGAAACATTGATACGTAACTCAAGTCAGAATTAATTAAAAATAATAAAAAAACCTAGAGAAATGTGAAAACGTTAATCTAGGGACAAAAAAAATGTCAGTTAAATCCCTCTCAGGAACACGTACGACACAACCTAAAATTGGTTGGGACGAACAGAGATCCAAGCAATTTGGAGAAGCATCTGACAGACCGTAAGTCCACGAGTATAGGCGGGATACGTAACCTAAGTCGGGCAGACCGAAGGGAAGCCTTTCCATCTCGGGAAACGTTAATATGTGACCTAAGTTAGAATTAATTAAAAATAATACAAAAACCCTAGAGAAACATAAAAATATTAATCTAGGGACAAAAAAGGTCAATTAAATCCCTATCGGGAATACATACGACACAACCTAAAGTTGGTTGGGATGAACAGAGATCCAGCCAATTTGGCGAAGCATCTGACAAATAGTAAGTCCACGAGTGTAGGCAGGATACGTAACCTACGTCGGGTAGACCGAAGGGAAGTCCTTCTGTCTCGGAAAATGTTGATACGTGACCTAAGTTAGAATTAATTAAAAATAATAATTTCCTAGAAAAGACATGAAAATATTATTCTAGGGACAAACAAAAAGTCATTAATTCCATCTCGATAAAACGTACGAGACGACATAAAGTTAGTCGGGATGAACAGAGATCCAGCCAATTTGGGAAAGCATTTGTTAGTCCATAAGTCCACGAGTGCAGGCGGGATGTGGAACCTAAGTCAGGCAGACCAAAGGGAAGCCCTTCCATCTCAAGAAACATTGGTACGTAACCCAAGTCCGAATTAATTAAAAGTAACAAATTTCCCCTTAGAAGAACGTGAAAACATTATCTAGGGACAAAAATAAAATCTTCACCATGGGAAACATCAACACGCAGCCCAACAGCGAAAAACCAAAAATATACATATATGCAAAAAAATGGAATACGAAATACAGGGTTGAACCTAATCATACAAAGTTTCTCAGTTCAGATCTATTTTATTTTTAAGGGTTCAAGTTGTTTGGTGTTATATTTCGAAAAATCATCCTTCCAAACGCTTCGGATATACCTGTGCACACATCTAAGTCCATAATTCTTTTTATATTTTTTTGGCTTTTCTTGGGTTTAATTAAAATAGAAATGAAATAAAAAGTAAGGAAAGATAAACCTGGTGGTTGGACACCAAGAGATGAACGCTCAGAGATAAGAGAAGCAATGACGGGTCCGTACTGGTATCGACGTAGTAGAAGCATCCGGTCAGGAGGAAATCCCAATAATAGATCGGGAAATCATACCGAGCCGGGTCAAACCCTTCGACATCTCCCTAGCCAGAACCCCACAGAAGGGATCTGGGACCTGAGGGCAGTCCATCGCTGGCTTCCCAGTAGCGTGGCGCTCTAAAGGTCTACCCACCTCCATAGCTCAGACAACGTCTGCGGCATCTAGCATGTCGTCAATCACAGTAGAATGCTGGGAACCCTCCAGATGGTATGATTGGACATAATGAGAGTCACTGAGCCCTATAAAAGAGCTCAAGTGATCGGAGAAGAAGTCAGAGATGGGGATCCTAAAAGCCTGTGCAGGGCCTACCGTGCCATCAGCCGGGACCACATCCACCAGAGCTATAGGAGTGGGATCTTCCTCGTGACCCATGCTTCCTTGGCTGGGGTTCGCGCTGCTAGTCGCCTGATCGTCATTGCTCACCATAATCAGAGTGTGATCAGTAGTTTGATCGAAATTAGGCCGAAAGTCAAAGAGAGTAAAGAGAGTCGGCAGAGTGAGTGCGTCCAAAATGAGCCACCACGTGACTTATACCAAGACTCGCAACCCTTGGCATACCTAGCGCGCGCCACTTCCCTCCTACAGAAGCCAGGCACACGCCACTTCACTCCTAGGTTGCACGCCAGCTCACCCAGTGCGCGCCCCTTCCCTCCTCGTAGTGCCAGGTCTATCCAATCGACACGTGGTGCCATGCCACCTCTCTCCTCATGAGTCTAACTCATCAAGGAACACGTGGTGCAAGCCACGTGTCCACTTCTTGTTCGTCAAATTTATGAGTTTTAAATTAAAAAATTCCAAAATTTGGGGTCTGTCCTCGATAAAAGAAAATTTTAAAATTATTTTCGATCACCAAAATCATTCAGATACTCACGCCAAGTTTTGTTCTCACACTAGGGATTCCAAAGAAGGTCCATCTCACGACCTTAAAAATGAGTACCTTGGGTCCGTCTCATGACCTAAAAATGAGTACGTTGGGTCCCTTTTATGACCTAAAGCTAAGTAAATCAGTCCATTTATTCGGTCCATTCATGACCTTAAAAGGATATCAAGCGGTCCGGCATGAATTTAAACTTAGTAAGCGGTCTGGCATGACTTTAAACTAAGTGGTCATGCATGACTTTAAACTGAGTAAGCGGTCCTACATGACTTTAAACTGAGTAAGCGGTCCGGCATGACTTTAAACTGAGTAAGCGATCCTACATGACTTTAAACTGAGTAAGCGGTCCGGCATGACTTTAAACTGAGTAAGCGGTCCTACATGACTTTAAACTGAATAAGCAGTCCTTCATAATGATAAACTAGTTTGTTTGTTTCTTTTTAGTCCCTACGACCTTAAACTTGTTTATCTTGCATAGTTTAGTGGGGTAACCACTAGGTCTTTAACCTTTGTTATCTCTGTTTTGTCTCCATGAACTACGCTGGTTTGTCCCTTTCCAAACAGGGTATGTAGGTAGCTATATGCAAACTCAAGAACGACCGTTTTGCTTTGCACTTTTTGTTTTTTTTGTTGTTTTTAGCATACAAATGGTTTAGTCATAAGGGACTGTCTATCGTGCTTTAACATTCACTCACCCACGCATTGTGGTGAGAATTCTGTCAAAGAGGGACAACTGTAGACACCTTAATTTTTACTAAACCGTGCATAGGCTTGTTCTGTTAGCTTTTGATGATGAATGCATACATAAGCCACATCGAATGAGACTCTGTGCAGGTTCGAGAGTCCAAGGAATACCCGAAATACCCTAAAACACCCTAAAAAAGCTAAAATACCAAAAACACTCTTTAGTGCCACCTCTACTAGGCGTGCGCCATCTTCAAGTGCCGCACTCCACTTCCCTCCAAAGAACCCCATGCCATTTCAAAACTTGAGCCACTTCCCTCCAATCGGCATATGGCACTTCCCTCCAAATTCCCCTAGCCATGCCAAGTCAAGGTGTCATAAGGCACTTTGACCCTGGCTCGCACCGCAACCCACATGGCGCACGCCACCTTTGAGAGGAAGCTTCTTCCCTTTTGGCAGCTTTCTCGCCCAAATTCTATAAATAGGAGGCCTTCCCCCACTTATTTTGGATCCCTTAACCTATAAGCCTCAATGTTCTGTCAAATTAGATCTAAGAATTAACAAGTATCAAACATCTGTAGAATTAGACCCCCCAAATTTTCATAAGTATTAAATTTCTACCGAATTGAAAACTCAAAAACTGGACTAATTAAAACATCATAATCCCTTGCATTGGATTAACTCCGAGGACTGCACAGAAGGCTTACCGAGGATACGCTATATTTGAGGAAAGCTGCAGAACTACTTGAAACTTTACTCTTCATCCAGGATATACAGTAAACTTCCTTTCCTCATCTTCTTCATCTATCTTCTAGTATTTTGTTCCTAAAACTACTTTCTATTCCATAAAAGGGGAGAAAGAGGTTGTTGGCCTCATTCTCCCCGGCTTCATTTTAATTCTCGTTTATGCATCTTTTTAGTATTCTTATAAAAGTATGTTAGTTTTCTTTCCTTTTTCGTAGCTTTCTTAAGTAAGTAGAAATGCATGAAATGTAGGATTTGGACTATTTGTTGAAAACCCTACATGAATTGCTATCCTTTTGTTTCTTTCTAGTATAAAAATACAATTACACACAAAAGCACACTGTTTTCTCAAAATAATAGCCTCTTTTGGGCCTCTCAGTGTCGAGCTCTATCTTTCATAGTGATGCGGGCCACCTCTAGAGAGGCCAAAAGTGGCGCACGCCAAGTCCAGATGGTGTGCGCCAGGTTATGAAGTAGCGTGCACCACCTCTACTGAAAACCAGTGGCTTTCCAGTTGCTTTTTCTGCATCTTTTGTGTTTAACAGTATATTTTTATATGCATAAAATGCACTGATGTGTTTCCATCTCCCATTTGACATGCCATTAAGTGTAAAAATACATAGAAAATCTTAGGTTTATGTTAAGTTGTACTTCCTTGTTTTCTTATGTATGTTCTTTCTTCAACCCCTTTCTATATGTGTTACTTTTGATAAATTTAAGACAATAACTAA
Source organism: Aequorea victoria (assembly GCA_032361285.1). Lineage (NCBI taxonomy): Eukaryota > Metazoa > Cnidaria > Hydrozoa > Leptothecata > Aequoreidae > Aequorea > Aequorea victoria. Next base: position 7,058 of record JAUTBS010230205.1, read on the forward strand.
AAAAATGGTTACGTAGAGGCCGGTCTTCGGATCGAGCGAGAGGGGTGCCTAACACCTTTCTCTTTCGTACCCTAGCTCCCAAACCATTATCTCTCGTGAGGACGGACTAGTTCCTTAAAATTTTTGTTTTTTTTGGGTTTCCTTTAAAAACCAAGTGGCGACTTTAATTTTGCGGCCTTTAACACGGACGCATTTGGGAGGCTCTCTTTTCAAAACATAAAACTCCACTTTTTTTTTATTCAAAAACCGAGAGTGTGTTTTTAAAAATGAGTAAAAATAAAAGAAAATGAGAGGGCGGCAATTTTTTCGAGAGGGTTCCTCACAGTAGGGCCGTATGTTCAAAGAAGAAAGAGTTTTCTTATAAAATTTTATGAGTTGGGCTAGTGAGCGGAATGATAAAAATATAATTATTCTGCATGTATTGCAAGAATAAATGTCTTATTTTTTATAAGAAAACCCTGCATGAACATTTGTTATTGTGGTATACTTTTTATTATGATGTTAAGTTCACTCTCCTGTGACCACTTGTTGTTGCAGATTTTGTTATAGGGTAGATGGTCAGTCCATCATGGTATGGTTGAGGTCGAAAGATGAGTGATATAAGTATGAGACCTGGAAGAGGTCATTGAAAAAGAATATGTTGAAAAAAAGTTGTGGTTCTCATTTGTTGTTGTCGGGGATTGTGTATCCCGTGTGAGTTGTATAAATAGCTCGTAGTTGATGTAAGTTTTATTCATATCATTATTGAAAATATAATGAATGGAGTATAGTGATGTGGAGTGCATCCTTAGTATTATTGTTGAGTTTCTGATTAGGTGAGCTCATTTCGCACCACTCCGAGCAGGTAAAATATCCTCAGGGGAGTGGGTGTGACAAGCTTCATCAACCAAACCTCTATAAATAGAACCCTACCCCCAGCCATTTGAGGTAATGCCTGAATTAATCCATAGGTAATCAATCAATATATGGTGAGTAAATGAATTAGAAATTGAATTGAAATAGAATCAGCACCTATACTCTGCCAAAGCACAAACCCATGCACTACCCAAATTCCTCTATACCAGCCAAATTCTAATGACTCGAGGCTATACGGAGAATTTCTTGGGATAAGATGTGTCGCACTTTAGGAAACTACCGGATAGAACCTGTGCCTTTTCCCGAAACTTTCACGTTGGTTGAAATTTCTGATAAGTCATCGCCTTTTGACAAGTTTTATCGATAAAGGAGAGAAAGAGGTCGTTGGTCTGATTCTATTTTTCTTACTGTCCAACATATTTTATTTATATTTTAGAAAAGCATGTCGTATCAGTTATTAACATTTTATATACGTATATCCAATATAAAGATGCATGAAACGTAGGCTTCTAGGCTATATGTTGAAAACTTACTATGTCAGATGCCATACTTCATGTTTTCTTCTAATTGTAAAACACTTCCGCACACGAGCACACTACTTTTCCCAAATAGTATCCCCTTCTGGTCCTCAAAAGTGTCACGCTCATTTTGCAATAGTGGCGCGCGCCATTTTCAAAGGGTCCAGATATTCCGTACTCCATTATAGGTGGCATGAGCCAGGTTTAGAGGTGGTGTGCGCCACCTCTTCATAAAACAGTAGCCTTCCAGTAGGCTTTTGCACATTTTTATAGTAGCAGCATGCCTTTGTGTTTATTTTAGTTTTGTACAAAGCATATGATGTGATGTCATCTCCCCTTTAACATGTAATTAAATGCCAACGTGCTTCAAAAACCTTTACTTTTTTGTTAGGTTTTGTTTCATTGTTTGATTTTGTTTGATCTCTCTTCAACCTCCATTTGGTATATGTTGATTTTGAAAAACTTAAGACAAGAACTAAGAAGTGGTTAAGTAGATGTCGACCTTTTGGTCAGGCAAGAGAGGTGCCTAACACATTCCCTTCTCGTACCCTAGCTCCCGAACCATTATCTCTGGTAACGATAGACTAGTACCTTAAAGTTTCTATTTTCTTAGTTTATCATTAAAAACTAAGTGGCGATTCTAATTGTGCGACCTTTAAAATAAATGCATTTAGGGGGCTCTTTTTTCAAAATATAAAACCCTGCTTTCTTTTCTTTTAAAACTTTAAAACCGACAACATTTTAAACTAAAAAAACTTTTTAAAGAGAAGATGGCGGCACATTTTTTGAGAGGGTTCCTCACAGTAGGCCGATGGGTTAGTCAAGAAAGGGTGAACACCGATGAAACTTAATGTTGTAGCACTGCAAATCACAATCCCAAGCAAGATAAGAGATCAGATCGCAACTAAGCAAAAAAGAATTGACATTTTTGGCATCGTACCACAACTTTGGCCTTGAGTTTTCTTCAATAGGCAACCATCTGCAAATCCAATGGTACATACAAAAGTATGAGGATTTAGAAGGAATTGGTGAGAAAAGTTTTCATTGAGTTTTTCATCCCTTTTCATGGTGTATGAAGATTAAAATCCAAGAGAAAGAATGTTTTAACCCAAGTTTTTGAGGTCCAAGCCAATAAAATCAAGAATCTCAAGTTTTTAGAGAGAGAAAGACTATGGGAGAGCAAAAGGGAGCGAGGCTTGGCCTCCTTTTTAAAATGCCCGATGGGGGTCCCCGATGGCCAGACCGACCATCCAAGCCTAATCCGTCGTGTGAGGTGTTTTGATGTACAGTTGTGATTGGAATGAGATTCCAAATGAATATTTAGGACTTGATTTTGTTCACTAATCATGTTAGTTTTAAAGAAAAAATTAACAAAAGGAACAACATTAGTGGCTTACTGATCACTCGAAGAAAAGCGCTCAGAACGAGCCCTCGCTAATATTTTCAAGACGGATGAGATTCTGAACGACTGAGGTTGGGTTACATATCATTGCTTCGTGGATGACGTTCCACCTTTTCCCTTTCTAAAGTTTTCAAGACGAATGGTATTCTAAACGACTGAGATCGAGCTACATATAATGTCTTCATGGATGACATTCCACCTTTCCTGTTGCTAATGTTTTCAAGACATATAGGATTCTGAATGACTGAGGTCAAGTTACATACCTGGCATTGTGGATGACATTTCACCCTATCTCGAATCAAAATTTTCATAGACGAATAAAATGTCAAGTGACTGAGGTCGTATGTTCAAGATATCATGGAGGGTATTCTACTTGTTTTTCACAACAAAGTCTTTCAAACCTGGAATATACTGCACGTGGATGTTACGCCACCATATTCCAGTGCGACTGAGGTCGGGCCTCTAGAGAATTTCCAAAATTAGAATTTTCTGAACATGGTTGGTACACCACCACATTATTGGAGCGAATGAGGTCGTGTGAATAAGATTCCACTTCATGTTTATGATGTCTTTTAAACCCATAATGTGTCGAACGTGGCAAGTATGCCACCAGATTCTAGCGCGACTAAGGTCGGGCTTCTAAAGTATTTCCAAAATTGGAATGTGTTGAACGTGGCTGGTATGCCACCACACTACTGGAGTGACTAAGGTCATATGACAGGACTTGAATGGCAGTGGAACTGTTAACATATCTGAATGTTGGTGGAACCACTAGCCTATCACCAAGGCTTTGAATGGAAGTAGAACTACTACGTATTCAAATGGTGGTAGAACTACCAGTCTTTGTTAGTATGGCCCTAAAGATACCTGTGTATGATTCAAGATTCTCTAAAAATGATCATAAAAATACCTGGATGCAATAAAGATCTTACCCCTTTTGATGTTTTCTTTTCAGATGTGGCCCTAAAGATACCCGGGCATGATCAAAATCTGTCTTGTTATCCTAAAGACACCTAGACATGATAGGGTATCTTTCTCTTTGAGGCTTTTTTTATTGAAAGAAATTCTTAAGATACCTGGATGCAACAAAGGATCCTCCCTGTGATGCCTCACTTTTCATGATACATTCATTTAGAACTAAAATGTTGAATGAAAGCTCTAGGTTTTGACGAGTGACGTTTAAACCCTAAGATCAAAAGGAAAAAAGTTTGGAACATGAGATAGGATAAACCTAAAAGGGTGGATAAGATTGAAAAAGTTAAAAAGACTTAGAACAAGAAATTGGAATTTAAGTTGGTAAGTCTTCCAACATACTCAAAAGGCAAAATTAAATAGTATCAGCTCAAGCAAAACATAAGATCACCTAAATCCGAAATACTTGAGTAATGAGTAAAGGATAAATTCTAAGCCCAACTAATGAGAGCCTAATTTATCCAAGAATTCAAGAACTAATTAAAAGCTCAAGAATAATAATTCATGAAAGAGGCCAAATAAGGTCTAGAATTAATAAAGATCCAAAGAAAAAACTAATTAAAACTTTAGACTAAATATATGAGAGCTCAATATATATGTATAATTAGTCTCACTGGTCTAATTATAAGCCCAATAATTAAAAGTTTTGGTCCAAGATCAAGAATCCAAGTA